>AWUE01016378.1:0-151586 GCA_001974825.2 Corchorus olitorius
TTAATTGTCAACCAGATCTAACTGTAATCCAATCTTCTAGTGGCTCCAAATCAGCCCCCTCCTGCTTTCTCACCATACATTGCTGCTGCCTTGTGGAAAATGGGTTAACATGCAAAGACTCCTCTTCCTCCTCATCTGATTCATCTGATTCTGAATCATACTCATAATCATACATACCAATATCTAAAATGCTTGATGGTGAACATGACCCATCATCTATTCTGGTAATATCCCTAGCTGATGATTTTTTTCCCAGAATAAATGGATGTTCAAGTAATTCCTCAGCTGTCCATCTCCTTTTAGGGTTCCTCTCCAAGCATTTACTCAAGAAATCCAATCCTTTCTTTGAAAACTTTGATGGAAACAAGGGCTTGTCATTGCTACAAGCAATCTTCAATATTGCTGCTGCTGGATTTGTGAACTCATCGCTCCAAGGCGGCTTTCCTGTAGCCATTTCAATCACTGTGCATCCCAGGGACCAAATATCTGCACTATAATCCAACCCTTCATTTCTTAATATTTCAGGTGCCATCCACAATGGAGTCCCTCCAACAGATTGCCCTAAAGTCTCTTTCATGTCCTTAAGCCGCTTTGCGCATCCGAAATCTGTCAGTTTTACATTCCCTGATGATCCTAATAACACATTTGTGCACTTGAGATCACAATGGACGATGCCTTGCTCGTGAAGGTACTTCAAACCGTATAGAATCCCTCGGGTGAATGATCGGATCATTTCTTCGTCCATTGCTCCTCCACCGAATTTCTCTGCAACATCAGATAAACTTCCACCAGCCATATATTCCATGAACACGTTGATTTTAAGTTCGCCATTTAATCCTTTAGACAATTCCTTCCCCATGCATTGAACAATGAATGGGGAATTCAGGCCTTCAAGAATGTTAGCCTCATTCTCAAGAGATTCAAGTCCAGCACAAGACTCTGCAGATTTCACAACAAAAAGTGAACCATTGGCCTTGTTTAGGGCTAAATGGACAGTTCCAAAGGCTCCTGATCCGATAGCTTTGCCCTTCAACCATTTGCCTGGTAAAGGATTAGGAAACAAGCAATTGCAATTTCTGGTCATTTTTCTGCATGCCAAACACCAGCGAGAAATAATGTAGCTAATGGTGGAATCGGAATGGAATTGGATTCCGAAGACCCAATTCTGTCTAGCGGAATCACAACAAAAGAAGATATAAAAACAAACCCAAAATGTAAAACAGTCACCAGGAAAGTCTGAAAAAAGCCGGAAGAACGATGGAATTGTAAAAGATTCACCAGTACTTTCTAAGATGGAAAAAAACTAAAAGAAATCAACGAACTGGCAAATATCTAACTTGATGAAGATCAAATGTAATACACAAGAGCGGTTTTCCATGTTCTGGAAAACCGCCCTCGTATATGCAGGATCGTTTTGTAGCAGAGGGGTTTGTCTTTGTTCAACAAAACTCAAGTCGAAAAAGAAAAAAGATTTCAGATAGAGAGAAGATAGATATAAGGAAATAAAGAAAGAAAACGGATGAACATCCTATTTTTGTGGAGTAATGAGAGCAGTTTTAGTTATTTACCGTTGTCCTTGTTACTGTCAGGTTAACGTGGCGTTTTCAGCAGTTAAGGACAGTTAAAAAAAAAATAGTAATAACTTTAAAGAAAAAAGGAAGAAAAGAGAAAAATGACTTCCTCTCTTTGTCTAATGGTAGACACTGCAAAAAAAAGTACAGAATTATTATTCACTAATTTTGATAACAATACAATTAATCAATTATACAAACTTTCTGACTTTCTGAAAAGCTTATGTTGAGCAAATGATCGACTCAAGTTTTCCAATTATTGAATAATTCACCCTCACTGTACACAATAATTGTATAGTAATTATCTATTTCAACATCCTCTTGCAAGTATAGTCAAACATAACCTGTAAAAGACTTCTAGATCCTTCTTCTTCCGGCAACTTTAGAAGGCGAGCAACTTTGGTAAATCCAGCATGGTGAACACGTAGGGCATCTGCATTCACTTCAGGTTTTGCCTCCTGCTTCTGAAGTTTCGGCCTTGTTAAAGCCCATTGCATTGCCCATATAGCCAATGGGCGCATGTAAGTTAGAGATCTATATGCACCATCCACGTTCCATCCTTCCGGAGTTTGAAATGAGTAACTGTTAACAGAATAGCAACATATTGGTGACTGAAAAACAATATATTCAGCCAATAATCATCCAATGCTAGTATTTTAAAGGGTAAAAATCCATTCCATGAGATGTTGCAAGTATTAACCTTCACTTGTATCTATTTATATTTACTCAAACTTTAGGGATTAAGTTTTCACAAAATCCAACAACTGTATAAACAAGGAAAGGCCATCTTACCCAAATCCTCCTTCAGACCACCCAGCTTCGAAGATTCCACTTGCAGTATGAAATGCCATATCCACCAAACCTTCATGGATCATTGTTGCAGCCACACCATATGTGACTCCGGACCATATTTCTCTTGATTGCATTGACGACATATCAACTCTTCCATCAGGCAGCATCCCATTTACAGCCCCCCGCTTTCCATCTTTCACTTTTAAGACATTGTAATTGAAAATCTTCTCTAACGTGCTTCTTGCTTTGTCTTCATCAACTATTGGCAAAAGACCACATGCCCTCGCATACCTACAAAGATTATTTTATTTCATTACCATAGACGACGAAAAGCAACATTCAACAAAATGACCAAAGATAAGATTCTCCTTTTGTGTGTGTGTGTGTGTCTGTGGAACCAAAGATAAGATTCTCATTCCTACATATATAGTTTCAAATTTCACTTATCTTGAGCAAATTGCCATAATATCATGCTGAACTCTTTAACTGTTACTGTACATGCATCCATATGTACAAATAAATTCAATTCAGTATAATGTTTTAGAATTGATGGTTCAGAACTCAGAAATCAAATCAAGAAATTTAAAATTCTAAGCAAATGCATAATCAAGATTATCTCCAAATTATAAAATTGAAACTAGAATACAAGTTTCATCCATCATTACATACCATTGTCCAGCCAATTGATCAGCCTGAATAGATGAACTTGTACGACTGCCACTGTCGTCATAATTGAAGTAAGAACCATTCCACAATTTCTGATAGACGGCTTTTGCCTTCAGAAACTTGTACC
This sequence comes from Corchorus olitorius, assembly GCA_001974825.2. Classification (NCBI taxonomy): domain Eukaryota; kingdom Viridiplantae; phylum Streptophyta; class Magnoliopsida; order Malvales; family Malvaceae; genus Corchorus; species Corchorus olitorius. The sequence continues at coordinate 3,157 of AWUE01016378.1, forward strand.
AAAAATAATCTTCAGAACCCTTGTCTCCTACTTCATGAGCGAGGGCAGATGCAGCCTGTAAGGCTGCCACCCATAGCCCGCCAGAGTAGGCACTTACACCAGACACAGACCATGTATCATATGTCTGATCAGGGAACCCATCGTTTTCAATCATCCCATCTCCATCCCTGTCAAATTGATCCATATAAGCCATTGCTACATAGACCGAGGGCCATACAGCTTGAGCAAACTTCTTGTCACCAGTGGCAACCACATCCCTATAAACTTGGAGAACAAATTTGGGATTCAAGTCTTTCCATCGATCAGTGTCATAAAGGCAATATGCATTCACTTCAAACCATGGATCATCAAGTCCAATATCATGTGGAACAGCTCCAAGAACTTTTCTTGGAACCCATTGTCCATCATGTAAAAGTTTCATTTTACTAGGATCATGCATCATTACTGCAGCTGCAAAGTCTCTTTGAATGCTGAGTTGAAGCTTCGGAAACAACATTATAAGGGCAAAAGATGCATAGAAATGAACATCATAGGTGTTCCACATGTGATATTCGATTCCCTCAAAGTAAAGGAATTGACCAATGTTTTCTTCCCCTTCTTGAAGCAAATTTGTTCCGAACGCAGAATTTGACGCAATTGGGGTGTGTATTTGCTCAATTATGGAAGTCATCCTACCCAGAATGTCAATGGCAGTATTACTTTGATGGGGAACATCAATAATACTTTTCAAACCTAACTTTGATCTATCAAGGGAAAACTTTCTTTCTCCAATGCTTACTAAACTTTGGACTGGAGGTAATCCATCTGCAGTGCAAACAAAAAGGGGGAAAATGAGCGCAAGTTCCTTTGAGGAATCCAACTTTAACGAATAAGTACAATCTTAAGGAACCTGTCCAAATTGTTCCCCCAGAATTAAGATAATAGAGCTCATTGAATAAAGTGACAGGATACCTGTTGAGAAAGTTCAGAAAAATTAGACCCTGATGGAAAAAGCAAATTTTAGAAATAAGTCTGAGCTTACCATTCTGGAAGCCTCTTGTCTTCGAGTATAGGTCTTTGCCATGCTTCAATCTGTGACTCCCACTGACTGTGCTCTATATTTCACAAGAAAAAATGCAAAATAACTTCTACAAGAACTAGAATTTCCAAAAAAGAATTTCTACAAGTTATAGAAAAAAATATTATAGAATTAAAAGCCACAATTAATGCAATGAGAACAGAGAATTATTACGCATAATAGCATCATGTGCAATATTGGCTGCAGCATTCCCATCAGTGCCATAGAATTTTGTATAACGCCTGAAGTTACACCTAGTTAGCATGCATATAATCATTCAACTAGTAATACTTATTCTACATGAATTTCCTTACACACCTCTGATAAGTCTTTCCATTGAAAAAGTTTACTTCAGGACAGTCCCATGCCAATGAAAATGTTACAGTACGTACAGAATCCGATGGAATTGTCAGAGAAGCTGCAATGGCTGCCCCAATTGAGGACCCTGGCTCTGAAGGCACTAGCATGTCCGTGGACTTTAAATGCTCAAAGGAGCCATGCTGTAAAAGAAAGTGAGAAGTCCCAAATTAAATGAATGATCATAAAAGGATATTAGGGAGCAAATATTACTTTTTGCTCTTTACTTTTTGGTAAAAAGCAAGCATAAAGAAACTAAATATTTTTGCTGGAGCAAAATTTGGGCCAAGCTTAAGTAGGTCCTAAAAGCAGGCCTAGAATCAACAAAGACTCAAAGCACTAAGTTCTTATAGAACAGCAGCAATGTCCAAAAAAGCTACAATGAATTAGATTACTACTAAGGTGTAACAGCTTCTGTGCACCATTGTGGCTAGGTTGAATCAATACCTCTTTTATTTCTTCCCACATTTCCTTCGCGGTTATGCCTTGTGAGTTCCCAGATATCAAAAAGCGGGGGCACTCCGAAACACGAACACCTTCAGTTTCCTGCGCAGCGATAGCAAAAGTCACGGGAGGTAGTTCATCTGCAGTCCTATACCAGTAAAAGCAGGAAGTCACTAGTAAAAAACAAAGAGTTGTGAAGCAAAGCTATTGAACTCATCAAAAATAAGTTAAAGAAAAATTTTCATCTCTCATCTTTACTGATGATCTTACATGTGATGTAAAAGGACGCCATGCACCCCATGATTCATCCTAGCAAAATCGGTTACGTCATAGGTTAGTATAAAACCACCATTATGCTACAGAGTTATAAGGAATATTCCATTAGAAAGAACAAACAAATAAACAATTAAAGTAAAGTAATATATGAGTTAAATTAAAAAAACAGAACACAGAGAGCCACAAAGACACATATACGGAGTTCAAGCTTAAGGAAACAAGACATTCTTACATTATTTTTGAATTAGAATGACGACCAGAAAATTCAGAAGCACCTCCAACAGAATTCTGAGTAGGCAAACACAAAACTAACTTTGCATGAGTGATTATGTTTAATAAGGTAAAGGCACTAAAAGAAAATTAATAATAATAATAATAAAAGGTTCCTCACAGCCCAAGTGAAGAGCAAGGTGACATCTGCAGAGGTCTTTCCAGTATTATGTAGCTGAAAATTAAGAATCAACTGATCAGCGCTAAAGCAAGTTGCCTTCAGCATACTAAAGAAAATTTTAGAAGACCCATTCTCACAGTGAAGGTAAATGCTGAAACCGGAAAGCTGCTTTCTTTGTAATTATCAGGAATAACAGGTGAAATTTGGCGACAAACAATTTTAAGTTCTGGGTCAGGTTCACCTGCATTTTAAGCGAAAAAGTGACCAAGATATATGATATATCCATGGACATGATCATAAAAACACAAAACCACTTGCTAACGCATATACCTTCATATACGGTCCAAGCCCTCGGATATAAAGCATGATATGTAGAATTATTACCCTTCAGATTCCAGTCCCATGAATGAATTCCTGAGGCTGCATTTTCTCTGTTAATGAACATTATTCTCATAAGATAAACCTTTTCTTGTTCTAACTCCTGTTTATACTCTTTCAAATTATTACATACAATGCTCTCAAACGATATTTGACAACATTCCTTTATTGATGAATAATCTTATATTTGCTTACTTGAGCAGCTCAGGACTTGCCGTGCACAAAACACTGGAATACTTGTTACCATTAGAGCGTGAAACAAAAGCCTGCAGGAAGCATTTACATTCGATTGAGATAAATTAAAACTTCTTGTTGCAAACAAACAATTAAACAATATTATGTTCATGAATCTTACATATCACTCTCATAGTATTCAAAAGGTAACAGTGATGACTTTCAAAAGAAAAAAATTATATATGATAATATTCTTAAGGGGGAGATTCTCAATCAAAACTATTATCTTGCAGTTACTTCTACAAAAAAGCCATGTTCATCAAATAATTACAAAGTTACACATTCACAGATTTCTACAAGAAGCCATGAAAAATATGATTCCTCTAGTTTAATTTAATTATAGAAGTGCTCAAACATAAGTCATTTAATTTTCTCTATTCTGGCGATGAATATCCAACTTACAGAAAACTGATTTGCTAAAATTGGTTTATCTTCACACATTCTAGGAAAAAGCTGCCACCGCTGAAATTCACCTTTGTAGCTCCTTCCAATGCTTCCGGCACTGAAGGTTGTAATTGAGAAGGGGAAAAAAATTAGTCCCGATATAGCCAATAAAAAAAACCAAGCACAGAATGTAGATACATCTGGAAATCTAAGTAAACATTATGATACCACCAACATTTTCTTCAGACAATTTTTCCATATTAGAAAATCCATCACAAACTATATATAAAGAGAGCAGCATAACTACATGCTTAAATAATATAAATCAATAAAAATTTATCTTCTTGATAAATCAATACATACAGATACAGGAGTAGGTTGGCTTGACTTTGCACCATGTGTCGAAACAAACACATAATTATAAACAAATAAATGCATTCATTGTAGCGCTAAGCATTTAAGCAATAAGATTTTTAAAACTTGTTCAAGCAAAGACCTACCCAACACCACCTAGGGGAACACCATGACAAGATGTAACATAGCGCTTGGCAAATGGGTTGATAAAAACCTTCTGCAAAAGAACTTAAGATATAATGTCAGCACATGGCTAGAGAAGGTCAATTACATTTTACTGTTTATAACAGATCATCCAACAATGACATTTAAGAGCATTACCCTTCCTTTGCTTGATTGTTCCCGCAAATGCTGCAATATGCGAATACCTATGGGAGCCTATCAAAGGAAAAGAAACCATTTGTGAATGTAACTAACAAGAAAAGGCATGCAATTTCCATATACTTCTATCAAATGTGTGAATAAAAATAAAAAGATTTTGTCATCTAAGTGTATAAACATACCATATGAAGCATCTCTTGAAAAGTTAGAGTGAACATTGAAGGAACACATGCCTCACCATTTAGTTTTCGCTTCCAAGTCAATGATGCAGGTTTCCCAGGGTCAACCTTCAGTGAAACATGAAAAAGTAGTCAGGATGTAATATGCAGAAAAGAGCTTTCAAAGTGTGGAAACATAAGTTGCAAGTCTAAGTCAGATAAAATCATAATCAGACACAAAATGCACTTCTAAAACACAGAAGCGGTAATGGCATTGACTATCATTTTTATGAGTTCATTTGTCGAAAATCTTTTTAAAACTTAAATTATAATGTCATAAGCACCCCTTATTCGTATAGTGCATGGAAAGGGGAAGCAGGGTCAGCAGAGGGATGGCCTCAAGATGAAAAGGCTGGATGTTTTATCTGGTTTTGAGGTTTTGTAAGGTCTACAATTCTTTATCCAATAAGGATCAGAAGCCTATAGGTCTAGCAGACTTTAACAACAATGATAGCACAATTTTATGTCCACTTAGTACCTTTATATGAAGGCTTCTAAATGAAAATGAATCAAAACATTTAAACACAAGCAAAAATGGACTTATTATTAAGATTTTATAAAGAAGAGGGGAAATTATTAGGGTCCCAGAATGCAATACCTTATTTGTTGGAAGATTGGATGTGTCTTTATCTCCTTCATCAAAACCATTACTTGAGACATTTGTCTCAGACATCTTTCCTGAAATGAAAGAACAAAAAACAAATGAATCAGCTCCATTGCATTCAACAATGAAACTAAGAATTTCCTGAAATGGGTTCTGGTTCAACATAATCCACATAGCTTTCTTTCCACTCTTTTAGCTATTTCAAACGACCAACAGAAAAATACCAAGTTTGAATTTTCATAATTCTCTCATTCATAGATCTGGCAATACTTAGAATTATCACAACACATCAAGAATGCCACAATAAGGGATTAAGAGGCACTGTCAAACACATCACCAGCATCCTTTTAAACATGGAAAGCAGGTATAGAAAACTAGGACCCAATTCAAATTCCTTTCTTATCTTTATTTTTAAAAGCTAGACTAAATCTATCACACTAAAAGACCGAGCTTAAGATCAACACTCTACTGATCAACTAAAACAGCATAGATATACAGTACAACTGAGACTTCCAAGTTCCCTGGAATCAGTTAAACTAACTCTAAACACATCAATACCCCCATGCCTTTATACATAACATTCAAATGTCCCTCACCATCATCACCAACCAAAAATTAGCCTTCCAAACATAGAAATGTCTAACATCCACATACATACAAAAAATATACCAAGTCAACGGCTAAAATTTCATATCTATTTGATAATAATCTATTTCCCTGCAATCATTTGATGATCATCTGCAAGCCAAAGAAAACTTGAAAGACATTCATCCATGATCCATGAATATGAATACACATACGCATTCTTCTATATTACGAATACTGTACTGATGCACCCTATCAGTATAAAAAGATTTAAAGGGGAAAGAAAAAGCAGTGGAAAAAAAAAAAGAGAACTTTAATTCAAAAATGAAATCAGTGAACAATGAAAGTCTCTGACCTGAGAACTGAGAGGCTCTGAACGGAAACTGAAAGGGGCAGTTGCTAAGAAATTGCGAATTGGTTGAATGTTGGAAATTTAAAGGAAAGATTAAAATCTCAGAATTTATACGGACCCGTTAACGGAATTTTGATGGTCACTTATATTTACAACAAACAGAGTACTACAGAGGACTCTGTTTGTTGTGTTAAATGATTTCCACGGCTCTCGAGTCTCGCCCCTATTATTGGACAAGAATATATGGCCGCGTTATTGTGGGCCCGTAATATAAAATTTTAATTTAGTGACTAAAAAAATACCCTAATTAAATTATTATCTAAATTAATTCAATTTTTGGATAATTATATTTTTTTTTACTACCATCTAGTATCCAAAACTTGGCTTGATTAATCCGCGTCACGCATCTGGTTATAGAGGGTGAGTTTATGTTTGCTAGAGTAATTTGATTTGAAGAGAACAATATACAACCTTATAATTCCCTTAAATAAGTGTATATATATATATATATATATATATATATATATATATTATATAAGATAAAAATACACTAATTAAACCTACTATTAATTTTATGAGCAAGGTCCTCATTGAGCGCCACATGGCATTTGGTTTCTTTGACAAGTGTCAATAGTTAATTTTCTAATATTTTGTTTATTATATTTGTATTCATTTAGTTTGGATAAATTAAAAGATATTCATCCCCTTTCCTATGTAAAATAAATTATCAAATAATTATAAATTAATTATAAATTTGTTATGAATATACATGTATGTTGTGGATGTCTATGAATCTAATTAAAGCAAGATTGATGACTTGGTTCATTCATACACATATACATATGTACTAAGTTCATTCCCTTATATTTATGGTGATGTATCTATGTGCCTATAAATATGCCACTTACTTTGTTATGCAATAAGATGAATAAGAACAATTTCTCCCCTTCTTCATATTTTCTTCTTCTCCATATTATATTGTCTCTCTCCATACTTCAATTCTCTACTGATCCCTTGCTTTTGTGTTTTGTTATCATTTCACAACAAAATTTAATTTCTTAACTGAATTTTCTTAAAATAATTTATAAAATAAAACAGCCGCACGCGAAGCGCGGCTGGGAAGTTCTTGTAATAATCAAAGTTAATAACTCTTGACACAAGTTAATTAAGGAGTTTTTTTATTATTTTATTTTACTTTCTAATTAAGCAAGCAATCTTATTTCTTACTCCCTCTGTTCATACTTGTCTACTTTTGAAATTTTTTTTATCTCAAATTATTTATCTCATTTATAAAATTAAGACAAATTTGACTACTTTTTATTTTTATTAAAATGTGAAAAGAAAAACATGTTAAATAAAATTGTGAGTATTCTTGAAAAATATGGTAAAATTTGTATAAAATTTTGAAAATCAATTAAATTAACTTTTTGTGATATAATTAAATTGGTTGGGACAACAAATATTTCTTAATTCAAAAGAAACTTTAGATTGAGGCCCAAGAGAATATAAGGCAAGTTGGAGGAACAAAAATCAAATAAAAGGACATAATCCCCCTCATTCGTTTTTTTTCCCCCTTTTTTTTAAAAAGAAAAACTTTATTTGTTAAATGTAATATATTCCTGCTATCATCATTTAAATCCAATTTTTCTCCCGTTGAAGTGACTGACGAAATCATTAGAAACACATCATAAATCTAATCTCCCAATTTTAGAAAAATCTTCGTCAATTTTTATAGGCTAAAAGTTCAAATAGGGGCCTGATCTTTAGAGAAAAGGTTATTTAAGGGCCTAACCTTTCAATAAGGTCAAATAAGTGCCCAACCTTTTCGATTTGGATCAAATAGGGACAAAACAGGTTTTGGCAGGATGAGTGTGGAACACGCGCCGTTAAACCAAACGGCACGCTGATGTGGCACGTTAAACTACATTTTTTATATATTTTTTTAATTCCTAGCAAATTATTAAGTAAAAGAACTTTAAAAAAATATTAAAAGAGGGAAAATGGGAAAATAACATGTTTGGGCGCCTGCAAACAAATCAAAAGCCATCTTAAATCCAAAAAAATATGAAGAGCCAAGAACACATTAAACCATCACTTGGAGCCTTAATTCATCACACACTTTAACAGCATCAAACAACAAACCATCACTCGCTAGTCATTCAAGCAGTTCAGCCTTTCAACGATAATTTGCAGCAACAAACAGTCTCTCGTCCAAGCTCATAACTGCTATAAAATTCCAACCAAAAATCCATGGGAAATCAATAACTTCTTAAGATCGTTAATCCCATTCCATAAATCCATTGATCCTCCCTGATTCATATTTAGCAGCAAAACCATTTCCAAAGCTCCCCGAAACCCATTTTTCATTAAAAATTTTACACAAGAAACAAATCTCTGTTCAACAGCAGCAAGCTGTATAGACATTAACTCCTGAACCAAATTCAAAATCAATCCACCAAACCCACTTTCACGGGCACTTAAAGACACAAAAACCAATCCCCACAAGAATCTCAATAGCCTATAATCCTCCTCATTCAACTTTAGACTTACCAAACCTTGCAGCCGAACCAGAAAGAAATTAAACAGAAACAGAAAAAATTGGGAAAGCTAGTTAGCAACTTAGCAAACCCAACTTGACTCATCTTCTTCTCCAGCCACACCTTTTGGTGCCCATGTTCTCAGCGCTTGGTTCACGGTCTTTGGATCGCGTAGCTCCTGAGTCTTGGCCTCTGACTCCTTCCTCAAAGATTGATTCCCTTTCTTTATCTACCACATGAATCAGCTAAGTGACAACTCGTGAGCAATCGATTCTCTCAAGCTAGCCTTTGAACCCTCTGAACTCTCAGAATCTGCAATTGCTTTCCGAACTCGAAGCAACTTCAATTCCCAAGTCTGAAGATTAATCTCTTAAATCGGATCTAGGTTATTGGACTAGGACTGGGGAAGAGCGGAACTTGCAGAGCGATAGCGATTTGGGTTGTTAAAGGGATTGAGAGATGAAAAGTCGAGATTAGCAAAGAATTTAGGAATAAGCTTTGAGGAATTCAGATATGGAAGAGGAAGAAGAAAGGCTAGAATAAATATGTCACAGAAGAAAAAGAGTGAAAAAAAAAAGAATTTTAATCTTCTTTTTTAATTTGCTTTTTCTCACTTATTTATCAAACGGCTGAGAAAATTCGTCTTCCACGTGTCAACATCTGAAGACTTCACGCGCCTTTAAAAATCGTGTTTTGCACGTACCGTCAACTTAAATGTTTTTTCCCTATTTGACCCAAAACGAAAAAGTTGGGTACTTATTTGACCTTATTAAAAGGTTAGACCCTTAAATAACCTTTTCCCTAAAGATCAGGCCCCTATCTGAACTTTTAGCCATTTTTATATAATACATGAAACTTTGACATTTATAATGTTTGAACTTTGGACTATGTCAAAAAATTTGACATTTCTAGTTTTTCTTTAGAGATTGGATCAAAACTAAAACAATCTGAACACCTTAATTTGTAGGATAATTTCATATACATATATAAGGAAGAAAAAAAAAAAAGAGACATAAATGGTAGGTAGAGTGGGAACCCTCATATCTTAGGATCACCAATCAGCTTCAACAAAGTTCCAAATTAAAGTAAAATCCGATTTGCTACCACTACTAAACTACAATTGTGCCAAAAAAAAAAAACTACTAAACTACAAAAAGGGCAATTGTAAAAATTGGTCCAACTAGACGGGACGGCAGATTCCTGACCCACACCCAACAATAACATCAGCAATTGCTGCAATTTATGTTCTGCCACAAGACGACGCAATTAGAATCTTTGCTTTGCCTTAACTCAACCATTTGACTATGTTCTAATCTTTTCGCCTTTCTTTAATTAGCGTTTCAACACTTCAAATGCATCAAACAAACTGTACCTTTCAGACCCATTTTTTATCCAAGAGACGTAATCCCTAAGGCTGGGCGAGATGTAGTGGTGACCAAGATTCGGTTTCAATTTCAAAGCCGTTCCAATTCTGAAAATTTTTGGAATGAGGTTTAGGTTCAATTTCAGAACCAAAATCGAGTTTTGATTTATGGTTTAGTTTAGATGACCATAATTCCTATTCGATTTCAAGGTTCGAAGAAAACCGTAGCCGGTTGTCACCTCGTTCAGTTGATTTCCATAGCAATGACATGCCCACATGCCACCAAACTCACCAGTCTTAATTTCCATTTTTCAAATATTCTTGCAAAGCCCATCCTTTCTTTTTGCCCTTACTGAGTTGGGCTTAGCCCAAATATTCTCAGTTTTTAGGGCTAGAGAGATCGGGTAAAGGTTCCATATAGGGCCATGGTGTACCTGCTAACCATTTCAGTGGCCATATGCCCATGATCATCGTGTGCCTTTCTTAGGGGGAAGCAGAATGCATAATGCCTTTGAAGTTTGGCCTCACCGATAATTCAATATATTGCCATAAGAAACCAAAAGAAAAAGAAATATAGCTAATCTATCACAATGTTACTAGCTGATCTCCAGGATTGAGTTGTAATACTGATTGTTGCTCCTCTTTTGGGTCATTGATCTTTAGAACTATTCATTTTATCAAAGCAAATGCACCAAAATTTAATCACCCTCTTTGGCAAGTGGCAACAATCAATATCCAATTAAGAGAGCAAAACAAGTTATGAGCCACCAGACAATACAACTGTCGAAGCCTGAATAAATGATCTTGAGGAAGTGAAATGCCTCTTGGGATTGGTCTTGCACAAAATCTTTTTACTACAATTCCAAGTCCCAAATTATCTTGGAGCCATTAATGTTTTTTATTTTAAGAATCGCTTAGTTTAATTTCCCTGTAATAAAAATAAAAACTTCTGAACTAGAATCATTGATCAAAATCCTTCAAATTGTCTCAAAATAGCTGATACCAAGCAGAAGCATCAGGCAGTTGATTCCTTCAGATAAGCAATGAGATCAGCACGATCCTGTGGCTTCTTCAATCCGGGGAAAACCATCTTTGTCCCAGGAATATACTGCAATAACAAATGTACAAGCAAAACAATCAATCCAACAGTAATTCAAATGCAAGCATAGTACTCTCTAACGCAATGCAACAATCAGAAATCAATCATACACAAAAAAGGCTTATCCTTTGTGCACCTTAATTTCATTTATGAACCCAATGGCCAAGCAGCACTACTAGCACAACAATAATCTTAGGCATGTTTATCTGTTCAAGTTGATTTTATCCTAGTCAGCAGGCCTATCCAACAGAACCAATCTTTTCTGATGTTCCGTTAAAACTTAAAAAAACTATTGGTTCATAGGACAAGTGATTAGGGATCATCTACTATACATGATCCCAAATGAAAGCCCAACCAAAAGCAACAATAATCAATAAAGAAACCAAGCAATATTTGCAAACAATGACATAATCCATGCAAAGGAATGCATAATAATCCCGATTCACGATTTATATCCTGCACATTATTCCTCATAGCATTCAAAAGGGGCAAACTTACAATAAAACACAAAACTAACAAGCATTATACTACCAAAATGCAAACAAGACTAGTCTATACCTTCTTAGGATTAAGCAAGTAGTCATATAATGTGTTCTCCCCCCAAATCACAGCCATATTTTTGTTAGCAGCAGAATAGGAGTACCCAGGAGTTGTACCGGATTGCCTCCCAAAGAGACCGTTCAAATTAGGCCCTGCAAATTACAAAATCTCAATTTACATTTTCCTTAAACAATAAAATGAAAAAACAAAATGTAATGACTATCGATAAAAATTCAGTGTGATTCATCTAGCTTCAATGCAAATCTAAGCAATTTAGAAAGTTAATAATTTCAAATAAAGACGAATCTCAATTAATCAATCCAATAAAGGGAATAACTAATCAGTTCGCAAATAAGAACTAAAGAGTACTTCAATCCGACAACCACAGAGATCGAAAATTTATTACTCCATTAACAAAGATATGAAATTTACATATACATAAACATAACAATACGTACAAAAGAAAAATTGAAGCTATAAGAAAATAACACGAAAGGAAAGGCTGTGAAAGAGCTGATAGATTTAGCAATTTAATATCAATAAAAGCATAAGATCAAGAATGTATAAGATCTTATTTAACCTCGAAAAAAGATTAATGAAATAATTGGAATCAAAGAAGCATAAAATCAGATCTGAGAGCAACCTTGCTTGTGACCAGCGCCCTTGTCGACGGTGTGGCACTGAGCGCACTTGGTCTTGAAGATCTTCTCCCCGGCTTTCAAATCTCCAGGCGGTGCTTGCTCGAATGACGCCATTGATTTTGGTTTCTGTTGAGGATTTCTTTTAATCGAAGGCTTCTTCTCTTTCAATGGTTTTGAATGGAAGATTCAAAGGACGGTGGAGGTTTCGTTAGGGTTTTTGGCGTACTACTAAAATATAATAATATGGTGAAATGAATAAGGCATGAAGTAAAGCACGCGCCGGCGCCACACGTCAGAACAATTGACAGTTGACTTACGGAATGACCATAATGCCCATCCTTAGCTAACTCGATTTTTCTTGTCCTAAACAAATTTACGCCCCACGATTAAAGAATAAAGACAGTTCAATTAAATTCATCAATGATAATGATGATGATAATAATAAAAGTATATATTAATCATAACTCATAAGCATCATTTTCAATTTGATGACTATGTTTATCATTTGTAGTTTGTACTATGTTTGTTTTCAGCTAAAATTGCAAGTTATAGATGTTAAAAAAACTTTCCAGACACAGAGATCTTGTCAATTGTCAGGGGTTAATTTTGACAATTCGCTAACATTTTAATTTTGATGTTAATTCATTAACATTGGTCGTCGAATCTTCTGGAAGCTGTTTGTTCTTGAACTTTTCTTTTTTGCCAGTTTTTTTATTCCCCTAAGCTGGTTGAGTTTCTCTTTGACTAAATTCACAAAAACTTAAAAATCAGAAATAATAAGAATAACTACAAATTAAAAGAAAAAATCACTTATTAAAAGATAAATAACCCTGAATATAATATTTAATTTTTTTAATATCCTTTTATAAGTCATAATTTAGTTAAAATATTTTAACTTTGACCAATTTTTTCTAAAATAATATAAATCAACATAATTTTTTTAAAACAATACTTATAAACTTTCTAATACATATTTTTTTTAATTTTAATTTTCAATATTTTTCTATAAATAATGGTCAAAATAGAATAATAGACTATGTTTGATCAAATTGTAACTATTAATAAGAACATAAAAAGTATATAAAAACAAAATCAACCTATTTTTTGTATATTTGTTTTACTCTCAAACTCACATAGTGAGTGTCAACGAGTCTAGTACTTATAATTTCAATTAATCACAGTAATATAAATATATTTGGCCGAGACTATAATGTATGTTGAATTGAGTGGGATAAACTCGATGTATTCGTATGGTGGTTCAATATTGTAAATAGAGAAAATAAGTATTACCCAATTGTATTTTAAGTTCCAACGCAACTCAATTCGATTCGATTAGTTGGGATCAACATGATTATTATATAACACAAGGTTGGTAACACAAGAAATAAACTTGACCTTGGAAGGACTAAGAGAGAATATCCATCTTTAGTCCTTACTTACCATACATGAGATAAAATCAAGGAAAGAAACCAAATGTAATGTAAAAGGTAGAATTCTAGCACTAGCAAACAGTGGGTATTAGCTGGCAATGGCAATGGCAATGACCAACTTCATTTCATATTCATAAAATAGAGAGACAAATTCTCTAAACAAAGCAATGTCAAGCTGGCATGCCAATTGCCAATTTGCCATGCCAGAAGATACTTGTAAAGTTGTAATACTAAAATTAAAAACACTTTTTAAATCTTTTTCCTTTTCATATGCTGATTACTGATTGCTGAAGCTGAATCCTTAGTCCTTACGTTACTCTGCTTCCTATTGGTTTCTTCATTTTCATAACTTAGCTCACCACCCTCACCTCATCTCTACTAGGTTGGCACTTCCACCTTTAACAACTAAGGCAGTTAAAAGTTTTCTTGTGTCTACCAATTTTGGAAAAAAGAAAAACTTTTCTTGTCATAAAAAGAGTAGCTTGTTATTGTCTTACTGAGTATGGAATCTTGCCTCTTGCAGAGAAGTACGCATTGGCGAACAATATGAGGCAGTGCATACAATGCAGCACATCCATATTATGAAGAGTAATAATTTGGTCACTATCAAAGAATTTCACTGAGAATTCCATAGGCACAACAAAATTTTTGTATATATACCATCCACCTATTGTTTCCAACCCAACCTAGCAAGATAAATCCATAACTTTAAAGCATTGATACGGAGATTTAAAAAAAATGGTTATATGAATGTTACAGAAGAAGGATTCAGATATAATTTCCATCAAGCAAAAACCATTTATATCTAAAAATTAGAAGAAGAAAAAAAGGAAAAACAAACCAATAATAAAAATCCTTATTGAAGAAGCTAAACCCTTTACAATCAGTTTTCTTTACCACAAAATTGATATTCACCACAACTACTCAGTTTCTTCTTCATTGTACTTTTAGGGTCCATGAACATGCGGTGGAGGCCGCATTGGCCAGCCCAGAAGAGGAGGTGATCCTGGCGGGCTCACATCTCGGCTAGGAGAGAAGAGGCTCAGTTCCACAAATGCCCCAGCTGAAGTCCCATCTTTCTCGTACGTTCGAAAAGAAATTGATCCACGCTTGGTAGAGGCATCAGAATTCCTCTCGGGGCTAATCCCGACACTTCCTTCAAGATGGCTCTGATTAGCAATAAGAGATACTGTGTCATTCTGATCATCAACAACAACCCTTCTCCTAGCCTCCAAGTCATGAATGTTCCCCAGGGCAAGACAATCCGCAACTGGGCAGTATACAAGCATGCAAATACAGACCCCAGCACAACATACTAGGACAAGAAAAGCTGAGAATGCAAGAGCTTCAAACAGAAATTGCTCTGGTTTAGATAAAACAGATAAACCAAGTAAAAGAACCCTTAATGGAAGGAAACTGGAAACCGAGAATATTAATGTGTAAACCCTCTTTTGCAAACCCTTATTGATAACCAATTTCAAAATCCGCCTCCCAAGCCAAAACAAGTAGGCAGTCAAGACGGTGGCAAAAAGCCCAAGAAGTATAGTATTCAGCAAAGGGTAAGTGCAAAGAGCAATGTTATCAGAATTTTCCATCACTTGAGCAGCTGTTCTTGTGAAATATAGCGGTAATTTTCTCCTACCCTTGTTTAAGTCTGGCCCAATTAAAATAAGAATCAGTTGAAGAACAAATACAGGGAGGCAACACAGAAGAACATAGCCTGCCGTTTTCCCATTCCATTTTCTGCTCAGAATTCCTGTGTCCATCCTCTGTAAAGGTGCACGAAGAAGAAAAGCAAGAGTGAGGAAGAGGCAAGGTTCTGCAAAACCTAGATTCGAGACAATGTAACATTTGCAGACGTTTTCTTGCCATTTCAAATTGTTCAACAGTCTTCCTCGCCGTCTAATAAAATTTAGCCGTATAATTTCACCAAATCCCCACCAGATGGCAAACAAAATGAATGTGATTCGGATGATCCAAGGACCACTGAAATAACTAAGCTGAATAAATCCTTGTCTAAGAACGCGTGAACGCAAGTAAAACGAGTACGCGATGCACACCAAGCCAAGAAGAATCAACAGAGCAACTAGACAAATCGTCAACACACCGAATGCATCGGCAGAATATCTCGTCAGGGGCATTACCCGAAACACAGATTCCACGCATGCTCTCTGCCAGCATGGATACAAAGGACCCTCTGATAGTGTACAAGCTTCCTTCTGAGAATTAGTTCCAGAAGCTATAACCGAATTAATACAGGATGATGCTAAGATTAACTACGTGAAGGGATAAATAAGCAGCATTATCAATAGAAATCATGTATCCAGTTGCCAGTCTACCAGATCCATGTATATCAAGCATTAACCGATTCAAAACTTACAAATTTCACATGTAGACAGCAGTTTCTGCCACTAACATTCAAGCTATAACTCGATTCAATTATCCGATCCAAGAACCTGCAAAAGAGGAGAGGTAGATAAATCAATGAACAGGACGAAAATTTATGAATAGAATTCTAAAACAGAACATAAGATAGGTTTATCAAGTACACAAAAAGGTATGAGAGAATCCGCCACACTACTCACACAAATAATGCACAGAACATACTCAGAAAGAGAACCTCAAATCAAATATGTGGTGTGTACCCCTACTACAACCTATTATATAGAAGCATAAACAAATATTAAATTAATAACCCAGCACATATATGTCAAGTTGCGCTGGAGCAAACTCACCCAAGCTACCATATAAATCCGCATTGATGTCGGTTTAATGAATAAAAAATGTGTTAAGGAAATATCATAATTAATTTTTAGAAGAGCACAATTATTCACTGCCACGTGCATCATGTCTTACGTCACTCGAGAAACAAACTCTTCGTTGTCATCTTAATTAAACGTTTGAGACAACTCATGATACAAGATAGGTTACAAGTTTACACTGGAAGAAAAGCAACAGCAACGCCGCATGCTGACTAGACTAATATTTACATATTAGGTAGGATCTCAATAAAAAATTTAGCAAATAATGACTCCATGAATAAGACAACTCAAGCTTATCCCAGATTAGTAAATCAAAACTGATGAACTACATATTTACAGTAGATAACTCAAGCTTATACCAGATTAGTAAATCAGAACCGACCACAACATCATGTACAGATTGGTAATAAGCCACGTCCTAATCAACCATCACTGCCCATGATATGTTAAACTACAATAGAACATCTATAGCGTGAATGTTTAATAAGAGTATCCCAACAGGTCCTAAGCAAACAGTCATAAACAATTTTGAAGGCAACTGCTAACTAAATATAACCAAAAAGTCACTCCATTTTATCTATAATCTTATTTACCACAATGGCAACAGAGCATTCAACAAAGATGAAGAAATAATGTTAGCGCTACATGCTACACTAGCTTACTAAGGACAATGGATTCAAAAGGTTAAATAATGAACTTTGAAACTAAAACCTCCTTGTACGCTTATCCATGTCTGCACTACTAGAAAAATGTCCTAGAGAAGATACTATATCAAATTCAAAACCTAGAACTACCTCGCAAAATCTAAAACAAATTTACCCAGTTTGCCATTACTTTGAGCTCAAACAAGAACACTGCAATGAACAAACAAAAAATTCGAAAACTTTCTTCAGCAATTACCATTGGAGCGTATAAGTACGATTGTACCTCATTTTTATAGAATTAACGCATATAAACTGCAAAATCTATAAATTTCTCCTCATTTATTTTCCCTCCCTTTCCCATCAACTATAAATTATTCAAAATAAGGCCTCCTGCTACCCAACACTTCAAATCTAAGCAATTAGCAAAAAAATTAAAAACAATATAAACAAATTAATTTCAAGTTTCTAACGTCATTGTCATCAACACTGCATGCAGTACAATCCTTGGGCTAAAAATGCAAACAAATATCCTCAAACAAAATAGAAAACTCAATAATTTCAATATCACCGCACAACGGAACAAAAACCTAAACAAAAAATTCCAAAGAAAAAAAGAACCACAATGAAGAAAAGTTAGATCAGTGGGGATCTTACACAGAGGATAGTCTTGATCCGGCAAGCTCGCAAGACGAAAACAAAGAATCGGAAAAAGGAGATCGAGAAACCCTAAAACTGGTTGTAAAGTAGAAACGAAGATGCAGAGAGAGAGAGAGAAAGAAAGAAAGAGAAAGCAGAGGACGAAGAAGGAGAGAGAAAGGGAGAACGTAGTTAGGGGAATAGGTGAGTGGGACTTTGTTGGTGACAGCCTGTCTCCAGCTGTGTCGTCCGAGCCTCTTGCTTCGGAGTTCTTCAATAGGTTAGGCTCGTGTGTTTCCCTTACCTACGTGGCTTTTGCCTTGGCGGCGTTTACGGCGACTGCTTCTCTATTTTTTTCATTTTCCTTCCCCTTACCTTATTAAGAACATAATTTATTTTATTTTATTCTAAATTTTTCATTTTTGTAAAAAAGAAGAAGAAAGAAATAGGAAAAGATTTTTCTTTTACCTATATATATATACCTATTAAGGAAGATAAAGATATCATCAATCTACTTAAATGGAAGTAAAATCCATCCATGAAGTTGCAAGAATATGTGATCAAAATCGACCTAAGAACATCTTTTTTATTAAAAAGAAATCGGATTTGTGGCAAAAAAAAATTTTTGAAAATCAAATAAAAAAGAAAAAATGTAAGAATATTGTGAGGATGAATTATATCAAAGAGAAAATCAAGAAATTTGAGATTTTGAGGAAATTAACCTCATTTAAGTTGTCTTCAAATACTTCAAGATTTAGATTTAATTGTCTTGTTTGTGAAAGTGAAACTCGATTAATTGTTTTATGAGTTACCTTAAAAATTATTTCGCATTCAGCCTACAAGAAATTATCCCATCTACTAGATTTTTTTTCCTTTTTGGCCATATCACATCTACTAGATTTCATGGAAGAGTATTGCTATATGCACGATCAAATTGTTACCACTAACATAAGTAATACAATTACAATTACTAATACTACCATAATTATACATGTTCCAGATTTACAAGACTTACTATGTTCCAGATTTACAAGACTTACTATGTAAATTTTGTTTATATTAAAAGTGAGCTAAACTTTTTATATTCTGTAAGTATTCATTGTTTACCAAAACCAATGTTCACTTTAATATGTAAAAATATAGGATTTTTGCCCCAAAACAAAATTTTTATTCTCATATAAGCATAACATGGTAATGTTCATATATATTATGTGACAAATTCGTCAAAATAATTGAAGATATGGTTAATTAATTATCGATTACTGCATAGAAGGAAAAAAACAAAAAAATAATTTTCTCTTTGTCAAATGCTGGCTAAAGTATATATCTTAACTATATGTCTAACCCCAATTAAAGGGGACTTCGATCGGGGACAAATTAAGAAGTTTATTTATGGTAAAAACTTTGTTGAGCTTGAGCACATATAAAAAAAGGGTCTAGTGGCCGATATGGAGGAATGAGCTCTCTTTCTGTTTTACTCTATAAAATATCTTCTACACGCTTGGATCTCCTTTGTTAAGACAGTGTGGCGTGAAATAGTTTCTTCATTTTTTCCTTATAATTAATGTAAATCATAGCTATGTTTAGTAGAATGGTGTGGTAGCGGTGTGATTGACACTGTTTAGCAACTGTACAGATGGGATTACACTGTACAAATTAGATTGGGTATTGTACATATGAGTTTATTAGAGCAGCGATTGAAACGGAATTTATATTTAAGCTCTGTTTGGGTCAAAAACTGTGGTGAAACGATCAAACGGTGATGAAACAGGTCAAACGGTCAAACAGTGATGAAACGATTACAGACACACGATCATAGTCATCGTCAATTGTCCTGCATGAACAAACAAAATAACAAAATCAAATGCTTATTTTAACTAGTGGGTTGAATTATAGTGATTTTGAGTAGCTTACCGTAAGTCGCAATTAAAAGGAAGGAACTTTTATTATAATCTTTCTAGACACATTTTAATGTAAACATCGGATAGGATTGTGTTCTTGGACAATCAAGAGTCTTTCCTTCCTAGTAGGGCTGCAAACGAGCCGAGCTCGAACGAGCTTGAACACGAATTTAGTCTTGTTCGCGAACATTTTGCATTGTTCAAGCTCGGCTCGTGTTCGTTTAAATATTTTGGTGTTCGTTCGAGCTCGGCTCGTTTAAAATTTAGAGTGTTCGAAGCTCGTTCAAGCTCGGCTCGTTTAAGAAAATGTTCGTGAACATCAAACGAACATGTTAACGAACAATAATTGAACATTTTTACAAAAATTGAAATTGTTCATAAACAAAAAATTGTTCAAATAATTCCCTATCAAATGAACAAAAACGAACAAAATATTATATAATTTTATATATTATATATAATAATTAAATTTTAATATATATATATTAGATAATAGAATATTATTATTTTAATACTTTTCATTAATAATATATATTATTATTAATATATAAATAATTATATAATAAATGAACGTTCGATTATTATATAAACGAACACTTAAATGAACAATAAACGAGCCTATTCGTGAACACTTAAATGAACAATAAACGAGTCTGTTCGTGAACATAAACGAACTGAACACATCTTGTTCAAACTCGGCTCGTTTAATAAATGAACACTCAATTTTTGTTCAAACTCGTTTGTTAACTAAATAAACGAACATAAACGAGCTTTAATCGAGCCCGTTCACGAGTTGTTCATCGAACTCGCTGTTCATTTGCAGCCCTACTTCCTAGTTTTTTATTTTTATAGGCCAAAAGGATTTGTCCTCTCATTGTTGGGCTATTGACACTCTTTTAACATCAATAGTTCCAAAAATACCGTAATCAAAAGGAATGTGAGCCTTTTTTTTCCTTAGAATTGTTTAAACTTGTGTAATTTACTCCAATTTTTGATGTGTGAGAAACAAAATTTTGATTAGTTGAATAATAGACTAAGTAACAACTTCTATATGTTTTTAATCCTTATCAATGCCTGCCTTGAGAGCTACATTCCTTCAAACAAAACAAAAGGTGTTGTAAGTTGTAACAAGGAAAATTACTCGGTAAAACAAGTACTTCTTCATTTTTATTCTCTCTTTTTTTTTGGCCAGATCATTTTTATTCTCTTTAAGCAAACGAAAAGTTAATATATATAGTGGCAGTTCTTCTTTTGGCATAATAATGGTACTTTAATTGATTAATTCTAACTTCTAGTCCATAAATATACTACTACTACAAATTTTTAGCTAATTAGAGCTGAGAAACATAATATTAAGTACTTTTTCAATTTTATTCTCAATGTGATTTTCTTCTTTCATTCAGGTACGTTTTTACCTAAAATAAACAAAACCAAATAACAATTGCCCATGAAAAGGACAGGATGTAGTTTCATAAAATATATAGACAAACTTATTAAAATGGGTTATGCAGCTTCAAATAACTAAAGTGATTTTCAAAATTGGGGTACTAAACTATGCATCATGTTCATGTACCTTGGTTCTCAACCATGCACCAAATTAATGATTCCTCTCAATTTGGAGATTCAACCTTCGGGAAATTATATTAATTAAGGGTGCGTTTAGTAGAACGGTGTGGTAGCGGTGCGATTGACATTGTTTAGGTACTATACAGATGAGATTACACTGTACATATTAAATTAGGTACTGTACAAATGAAATTATTAGAGCAGCGATTGAAATGAAGATTACGCTTAAGGCTCCGTTTGACTGGTGTACCGGTACACCGGCCAAACGACTGGTGAACCGATACACTAAACATGGCCTAAGACTTTGATATTTGAATAGGTCATTAAAGGATTCCATCTTTTTGATTTGGGTTAATCAAGGGTTCCATATTTTTTTTATTTGGGTTTGGGGTTTTATTTTCCTTTGGTCATAGCAGTTGGGCTCAAATTGAAAGACCTAGCCCAAAAGTCTATGAACACGACACGCCATCATCCATTCTTGAATTGGGCCAAAAATATCCAACCGTAGTAGCCCAGATCAATCCATTGAGTCACGTCACTATCAGCCAGGATATTTCTCCACGGGGACCACAGCAAAACCTCCGGTGGGCCTCACCATTCTCCACGTGGCACTACATCCGCTTTCCACCCGTGCGGCGCGTTTAAGCAGAGATCCCCCTTTCCCTCTTCTCTCCTTCTCTCAACCTTTCTCTCTTCTGTAACTGTAACATTCTCTTTGTTTTTTCTTTTGTCCAAAAAAACACAATAATAAGTATTTAATTACTATTATAACAATTTATAAGTTTCCGTTTCTAACTGAGCACAATTTTTTTTTTTTCTGTGTTTCATTTTCGTTTTCTTTGTTTTCGGGTATAGTAGGAAAAAAAGAAGAAGCTGGTTTTGAGAATAATGAGTTAGAAAAATTTATGGACACTCTGTATTTACCAAAATTATCTTAGGATTGACACCCAGATCCGCATTTGGCTCTCTCTTTGGTAAGAACCAACTGTAAACTGACATTTCACATTTTTCCTTGTTCTAAAAAAGGTATATTTTGTCCAAGTAAAAACAAGATTTTTTTTTTTTTAATCTTTCAATAGCAAATACCTGGCAAAAATATTTTTGGTTAGTCTTTGCCTGGAACTTAGTTGTTGTTGTTTTTTGTTTTTAATGACACATTAATTTCATGTTCTGTCTTTAACAAATTTAGGCAACAGAAGTAGTAAATGTATATATATTTTTACATATTTAAGAAATACCATATAATTGTTAATTTTGTTTTATTTTATTTTTCCAATTTTTCATTGTTGGTTAATTTAGCCTGCATTTTTTTTTTTTGCTTTAATTGTTTACTGGGGGCAAAGTTACCTTTTGGGGTTCCAGAGTTTGGTTCAAGGAATCCCCATTTGATCCGTTCTTGCCTTTTTTGAGTTCTTTTTCTTTCTTCTTTGATCTGGGATCTGGGTTCTGTAAGCTTTCTGGGTTTCTCTTAAAGGTTTGGGATCTGGGATCTTCCTCATTTTATTGAAAGTTGCATTCCTTTTATATCACTCAAAATCAAGAATTCAAACATTCAAGAAGAGAAAATTAGGACACATTTTTATTGGAGAATTAGATTATTGTTCGGCGGCCTTATTTCTGGGGATCATTGAATCCTATACCTCAGGATAAAACTGCATTGAATGAGGCTGCTCCCTTCCTGGAAAACAACAGGGGCTCTAAATTATGGGTTGCATTTGCTCGAAAGGAACTCGAGCAAATGACTATGTTGGAAATAATCATGGCAAAAAGGATAAGGCCCACAAGGACTCGGGAAAACTTTCAAAAAAGTTATCTGTTTCTTCTAAGAGAGACAATGTTGTGGTGGAGACAGATGCCACCACACGGCTGATATCAAATCAGCAGGCAAACCACCATGCCGGCTCTGCACCTGCATCCTCTTCTGATGAGGATGAAAATAAGGCAGGTTTGGGGATTGTTGAGAGGCCTAAAAAGACCCCACCCCAACTGCAAAGGCGGGCAACAATGGAGGTTGGGATGGGTGGACAAGGGCAGCCAAGGATGTCCAGGATCCTGAGCTCAGCTGGTGGTGAGAGAGGTGCACAAGTGGTTGCTGGTTGGCCTTCTTGGCTAGCAGCTGTAGCTGGAGAAGCCATCAATGGGTGGATACCTCGAAAGGCAGACTCATTTGAAAAGCTGGAAAAGGTTTGCAAAAAAAGTAGCTGTGTTTTAATTACTTATTCATTTTTTATCCTTCTTTTCTGTCCATTGCCTCATTGAATTGAGTATTTCAGAATTTTGTATTTTGTTCATGTATGCTCACTTTGAAACATATTATGTGTATTAGTTAGCTAGTAAAATGTGGTTAAAATGAGCATTTGTTTTGTTAATGTGCATTTTCGCATATAAATGTGCAGCCTGTGCAATCTTCATGTCATTTTGCTTTCGTCTTTCAATGACTTGACTGTCCTGCTAATTATGTAGATCGGTCAAGGAACTTACAGCAGTGTGTACAAAGCTCGTGACCTTGAATCAAACAAGATAGTTGCCTTGAAGAAAGTGCGGTTTGCTAATATGGACCCTGAAAGTGTTCGTTTCATGGCACGGGAAATAATTATTTTGCGCAGGCTTGATCACCCTAATGTCATGAAGCTTGAAGGTCTAATTACATCGAGGGTGTCGGGAAGTTTATACCTTATATTTGAATATATGGAGCATGATCTTGCCGGGCTTGCAGCAACACCTGGGGTTAAGTTCACTGAGGCCCAGGTATATTTTCTTGTCTTCTATTTATATTTGGTTGGTTATGTCATTTATGTAGTTCAGATCAGCGTAAATCTTCTGATTCCGTAATCTTCTGTACTTTCAGAAGAGTAATATCTATGAAACACAATTATATGAGAAGTCTGGCACATCATAAACTGTGAATGGATTTTCATTGCTTTTTGATAATATATATTTGGCATGATGCAAAATCTCACTATGATTTACAGGTAGGTACAAAGGGAAAAGAAACTTGGTGGAAACTATGTTATGTATTTCGGATATTAGCTGCTTGTAAATGTAGTGATTTTGTGTCAAAGTTCTAACTTGTTACCTTTCGGTATGATGCATCATTATCTGATGATTTAACTGATTCTCAGTTTTTTGCTCAAATTGGAAACGATATACTCAGTTACTTGGGTGTTCAAGTGGTGATTGTATCTGTTATTTGTGCAGATTAAGTGTTATATGCAGCAGCTGCTTCGTGGACTTGAACATTGCCATAGTCGTGGGATTTTGCACCGTGACATCAAGGGCTCGAATCTCTTGATAGACTACAATGGCAATCTCAAGATTGGTGATTTCGGACTGGCAACTTTTTTCCGTCCCAGTCAGAAGCATCCTCTAACAAGTCGTGTAGTAACTTTATGGTACCGCCCTCCTGAGCTTTTGCTTGGTTCTACTGACTATGGTGTTGCCGTCGATCTGTGGAGTTCTGGTTGCATTCTTGCAGAATTATTCGCTGGAAAGCCTATTATGCCTGGAAGAACTGAGGTGCTTATTTCAGTTTTGGGGTTTTCAGACATATATTTTGAAGTTTGTTGTGTACAGAAAGTTTTGTGGTGCAACATTTGTGGATAATCTCTGCCTTTATCATATGCAGGTGGAGCAACTGCATAAAATCTTCAAACTCTGTGGATCACCTTCTGAAGAGTATTGGAAGAGATCAAAATTGCCACATGCAACCATTTTCAAACCTCAGCATCCTTATAAATGCTGTGTCCCCGAGACATTTAAGGACTTCCCTTCATCTGCTTTGGCCCTTTTGGAGGTTCTTCTTGCCATTGAACCTGAGTGTCGCGGAACTGCTTCTTCAGCACTTCAGAGTGAGGTAAAATCTAATTGTGTTGCATCACAATCTTCACAAGAGTATCCCTTAATTTTAGTTGGGAATTAATTGCATGTATGCATATTGCCCATTGGGTAGTTTGTTTGCTATAAAGAGAAAGAAGCCTTTCCTTGCATATTAACTGCAGATGAGATATTATTTGTTCATGATTTTTGTGATTGTAACCTTTGAATACTTAGTTGGGAGTTTCAGAAGCCTGATGGTTCACTAGCAAAGACCAGCTTCTTACTTGAGAAGTGACATTTTGCTAAAGTGAACTATGAAATGGTTATTGCACACATGTATGGGTCTTGATGGAATGTTCATAATTGGAATGTTAATAAGATTGGTTGCTGATGATTATCCCACCTTTTTGTCCTTCATACTTGCCATCTTAACTTTCTTTTTGTTTTCAATAGTATTTCGTTTTGGTGATTTTCTATTAACTCTTAAATTTCTTTTCCAGTTTTTTACAACAAATCCTCTTCCCTGTGATCCCTCTAGTTTGCCCAAGTACCCACCTAGTAAGGAGTTTGATGCCAAGCTTCGAGAGGAGGAATCTAGAAGGTATTTTCTGCTCTAACATTGTATTGAAAATTTTAATTCCTCAACGAAGAATTTTAAACAACAGTTGTGAAAATTCTCAGGCGGTCAATTAAACTTTTCTCTTAATTCTAGTGACATGTAGTCTTAATGCTAGAAGTTGTAAATCTTCTTTGTATATATATGTTGGTATTTTATGGTAGGAATTGGAAAATCATGATCCTTTTGTCTCCCATCTTAAGCATAAAAAGTTAAACAAACTAAATAAGGGGGAAATTCTCAATTTGACTTAGCTTGTATGATTGATTATGTTAAAATTGATCTCTCATTCTCTCTCTGAATTTTCTCTAATATTCTGAAAAATAACTCTTCTACCTGTTTGGTAATTGGAAAACCAGGCGAAGAGCAGCTGGAGGGAAAGTATGGGGACCTGATCCAGTTAGAAAGGTTTCTAGAGAATCTACAGCAGTGCCAGCTCCAGATGCCAATGCTGAGTTGCAGGCATCCATACAGGTATTTTTAAACTTGTAGTTTATTTGCTTCTGCATTATTCATACATTTATGATATGTAAAATGGTGTCTGAACATTTTTCAAGGGAAAATTAACCTTTTCTGTCACGACTAATGTTTTTCATTTTGCTCGATACAGAAGCGATATGGACAAGTAAATGGTAAAAGCGTCAGTGAAGTATACCATCCTGCGGAAGACGGGGGTTCTGGCTTCCCTATTGAGCCTCCAAAAGGAACAGCAAAAGGTGTATACTCTCATTCTGGCCAGTCAATGCACCCCAGCAACTTTGGATCTTCACGTGCTATGAAGGCTAATGAGATTGAATTGAGAACTCAAACAACGTTTGTTCATCGTGGAGGAACGGAATTGTCCAGATTTTCTAACTCAGTTGCAGTTAGAGGCAGTTCACGACTTGATATGACGAAAGAGAATAGCGTAAATCCCCACTGGCGAGAGGAGCATTTTAATGTCAGATATAACCATATGGATTATGCGGAGTCCTCTGGAAAGCATCAATTACTCAAGGGGTCAAAGATTTTGCATGCGAAGGATGAACAGCCATCTTCCAAGGAAGCAACAGTGGTAAGTGAAATACTGAAACAGAATGTGGTTTTTCAATCATGGTTGTTGTTCTAGACATCCTATTTCCTTTCCTTTTGGTGATAGAATCAATCTCCACTCTTGTGATAATTATTGAATGTATGCTTTTATTTAGCAGCCAGCTCCTAGAAAATTCATTAAAATTTGAAGCTATAAAAGCTTTATTTGGCTGCTTATACTATTCATGGCATAATAGAACACAAAATCCATCAGTCTCCATATGGAGTTACATGCTAACACTTAATGTTGTGTGTGAATCCAGGGTTATGCTCCCAAGAAAAATCAAATCCACTATTCAGGACCCTTGGTGCCTTCTGGAGGAAACCTTGACGAAATGCTTAAAGAGCACGAAAGACGAATCCAGAATGCTGTCCGCAAAGCTCGTATGGACAAAAAGGCAAAAAGTGACTTCGGTGATAATGGACAAACTGAGTTGCTACTTTACCATGCAAGAAATGGCAGTTGACACTTGACATCAGAATAGAAGTTCATATATCAGCTTATTTTGATCCAAAAGCTCAGCAGAGTGTCATAATTTAATTATTAGAAAGAATTGTTCTGTTGGAGGTCTGACAAGTCTTTCTGCTAGAAGAGGTTCAATAATGTTGGTGGAGGAAACCCTAACCACGGCTTTCAACCCGGTTGCTGGATAATTTTTCCATCCCAAATTGACTCGGAAGTTCTAACCCCAAAAAGCTTTAGATGATTCGAGTATATGGGTGGTATAGTCGTATGGGCGATTGCTGTTGAGATTTGCTTATGAAGAGGTCTCCATCCTTGTTCAACTTGTGGAATTATGCTTTGTACAGCTAAAGTCAGTTTCTTATAGTAATCAAGTTACTGCATTCTTTTGTAAAGCTCCAATGATCAGCTAATACTGAACCTCATAGGCTAACAATATATTCAGACCACAGCCATGAAGACCGAGATCGGTCCTTACAGAACAAATCTCTCTCTGTATCTATCTCCAATATTGTGCCTCTCTTTTTCCTTCTTAATCTGTCATTCAATTGTGTATCTATATGGCGTTTTGCTTTCATTTTGACTGGTTATTGCAAGTGTTCGCAACAGCAAAGATCCCCTGTTTCATTTAGACATAACATGTCTGTCTTGCTATTATACAAGAAACTATAGAATGAGTGATGACATTGCTAATAGACTTATACTAAATTGGCGCAAATCCCTTGGAAGTTGGAACTGCCATGTCACCTTTCCTAGGCATTTTTGTAGTAAGATTGTCATATATTGTTTAGAGAAATAGATAAAGAAAGATGTACACCAATATGGCTCATTATTGACTCTTAAGTAAGAGTCTTATGACAAACGAAACCGGAATTTATAACTTCAACATCGTTTTCAATCGCAACCATAAGTCTATTACTGTTAGAAAAGATTATTTAGCCAGCAATTTCTGAAAACTAAGGTTTTCCTAATCATCCATCGTTGTTGCACCTTAAAATAATGTTTGGGAAGAAACAAATTGGGAAATTAAGGAATAAGGAACCATGTCAAAATCCATGAAATCTAAAAAAATTCAGTTCCCAAACAACAGAGTTTTTTTAATGAATCCACCAAACTTGCAGATGTGCCAACCGCAGTGTTGCTTAATCCAGAATCCTTGTAGCTCTCTTGTCTTCATCAAAGTATATTTGATATGTTCCTTCCCTTCATGTCCAAGCATAATGAAACAAATCATACCATCTTTCACTATCTATTATTGCAGCTAACAAATTTTCAGTTGCAACTCAAAAAACCCCTCCAAAATATAACCATACACATACATGGCCTAATACTACTCCAAAGCTCCTCCCCATTTCTTAGAACATCAAAAGGGGGAGAAGGTTAAATCAGTTCTCTTGAAATTCTCCTACATTTTTCCAAGCAATTCAGACCAAAAATGAGGCCTAAAACTGGTCAAGCCCTTAGCCTTAAGGTCCTCCTGCTAGGAGTTTTCTTTGCTTTTCTCCTTCTCTTTGTGTTAAGATCAAGTTTATCATCATCATATTCTTCCCAGCAGGAAAAAATAGCATCTCCCATTGTACAAACAGTTTCACCAGCTACTAAAACCTCTAATGCCATTAAAGAAAGCAAAACTGCAGCAAATTGCTCGCCTTCTTGTGACAAGATACCGCGTTCTTTAGCCCAAGCTCTCATCCATTACTCAACCTCAACTATCACTCCACAACAAACACTAAAAGAAATTTCAGTGACAGCCAAAATTCTAGACAAAAAGTCACCTTGCAACTTCCTAGTGTTTGGCCTAGGCCATGACAGCCTTATGTGGAGCTCACTCAATTTTGGTGGAAGAACAATTTTTCTTGAAGAAGATGAGGCTTGGATAGAGCAAATTCGCCGTAGATTCCCCATGTTGGAATCATACCATGTCACATATGATAGTAAAGTGAATCAAGCTGAGAATCTAATGGATGTGGGCAGAGGACCTGAATGCACAGCTGTTGGTGACCCTAAATACTCAATGTGCCAACTTGCATTGAAAGGTTTGCCAAGTGAAGTTTATGACATAAAATGGGACTTGATTATGGTTGACGCGCCAACCGGGTACTATGAGGAGGCTCCAGGGAGGATGACTGCCATTTACACTGCCGGTATGATGGCTAGGAATAGGGAGGAAGGAGTGACTGATGTTTTTGTTCATGATGTGAACAGGGTTGTTGAAGATAAATTCTCCATGGCATTTTTATGTGAAGGGTATATGAAAAAACAAGAGGGAAGGTTAAGGCATTTCAGAATCCCAAGCCATAAGGATAGCCAGGACATGCCTTTTTGCCCAGAGTGATAACATTTTACAACTTTCTTGGCCTTTTTTTTCATCCCCTTTCATCAATTCTTTATTGTTGATGATATACTGGTTCATGGGAAACTATCCTTTTTTTTTTTTTTGGTTTGAATCTATTTCAGAAGACACAAATAGGGAATTAATATGGCTTGCTAGGCAATTATAAGGTTGAATTGTTACCAAACAACAACCAAATTTTCATATAGCAGTGATTTTGCATTGCAAATTATATGCATGCTGAAGAGCCTGTAACATTTTTATTCATCTGATATACTATATATATGTAACTGCAGAAAGTATAATAAAGATCAGTTCCAAATTTTCTAGTTCATCAGTTTCATTTTGAGTCATTATTGATTCTATCTTAGGGGTTTTGGTAGACAAAAAAAAATGCTATAATTTCCTCATGATAAGATAATACTGTTTAGCCCTTTGTGGATTAATTAGTTACATTCTTAAATAATCTTGAAACTAAGAGAGCATGATAATATAGTTTGGAAACAGATAGCTGCATTTTCTTCTCTCAAAATCAACAGGAAAAGTTGGTTTTCCTAAAGAAAAAAAGAAGAAGGAAAAACCTACTTAATTCCTCTTTTCTTCTGAAAATTTAAAAGAAGACTGTTTTTAAAAGAACTGAATAATATTAGGGGGCATTTGGTTGGGAGTGATCTTTGATCACCGGTGATCTTACATCACTGGTGATCTTAGATTACTAGTGATCTGGGGGTGATCCTAACCAAACGCCCCCTTAGGATAATTATTTGATATACCAGCGGTGTAAATTTTGGACTTCACAACCCGCTTGTGGAATTAACACATGTCTAAGTTTTGAATTAATTAAATTTTAAATATTTCAATTTAGTCCCTAAAGGACACATGTGGATCCACTTATGTAGTCTGCTAAACTCTAATGAGGGTGTATTGTATAATTTGCCATAATATTAAGAAAATAAAAGAAAAATGGTGACAAAATCAAATGGTGCGCTGAGTGATGTGATTTCCACTAAAGGACGAAAATGAAAGAAATAAAAAGACTGACAATCACCCAACATAATAATAAGGTTATTTCTGTCATTGCATTAATTCAGAAAATGACAATTTTTAATTATTAATTAATTAATAAAAAGTAGTAAATATTTTAAGACTTAGCAAGGACTCCTGGATAATTCTCTAATTTCTATTTAATTAACCCATTAATTTAATTTAATACTAGTAGAAAATAAGAACGGGATAGAGAGTGGAGGCCAAAACTTGTCTTTCTGTTGACATTAAAAACAGAAACTTTCCCCTTCTCTGCCAAACACACCGCAATTTCTCTTAACATTTTTCCTCTTTTTCCTTCGATCCAATCATGAGCAACGAATAGTAAGCTTCTTCGCTCTCCAATTTCTCTTCAATTTTCTTTTTAATTATCTCTCTTCTTATAGTATTTCTACTCACATTTCTGCTAGAAAAATAAAGTTTTGTTACTTTTTTTTGTAGCGATTATCTGTTCAAGCTTCTGCTCATCGGCGACTCCTCCGTTGGGAAATCCTGTTTGCTTCTTAGGTTCGCTGTAAGTTTAATTCTTAGTGGCCTTTTGTCTTGGTCTTTTAACGTGCATTGTCATTTGTTATATGCTATTTCCGTTTTTTTTTTGGTTTTGTTTTTGTTATTTGTTGCTTAATTAGTAAAATTACGAACTAGAGTGTACGGCGAAGAAAAAGAAATTAAGAAGTGGAGTGATTAATGAGCTCAAATTTTAATGTTAATTTTGGAGTAATTAGGGTTTGTAATTTGTATGTTTTCTCTAACTGTAATTTTTCCAGGATGATTCTTACGTGGATAGCTATATCAGTACCATTGGTGTTGATTTCGTGAGTTTCTTTCTCTCTGCCGCTCAAATATCTATTTTACATTTTTACCATTTTTGTTTTTATATATTGGAAATTGTTTCATGACCCAAAATTGTGAAATTTGTTGTATTTAATTGTTTATATTTAGAAAATCAGAACTGTGGAGCTGGATGGAAAGACAATCAAGCTACAAATTGTGAGTATGACATGCTTCTTTGCAGAAAAGTGGCTCTTTTAAATGTTTATTTACAATGCAATTGCAATAAACTTTGATTCAAGCCTGTAATTTTGTCTTGTGGTAGTTAGTTCTGCTCAAACCTTGTTTGTACATTATTGGGTTTTCTAGACCTTTTTGTCTTTTACTATTATCTGTTTGGGTCTTTAAACTCTTATTTTATATTTCATTCAGGTAAGTTCAAAGCTGTATGGACTTGTGAGATTATGATGCTATATGATAAATCCTTTAGTTTTATGGGTACTGTTTAGAAGGGCACAAGTGTTCTCTTTACTTATAAATGAGTCTTTTATAAATGATTGAGCAAATACAATCCTCATTATTAGATTACTAGTAAGCTTTGCTTACATAGTGAAAATAACTCAAGTTTGATACACAAGGGAAGGGGATGATTATTATTATCATTATTTTGGCAACCAAGGGAAGGTGAGTATAGTTCTACTGGTGATGCAGGAATGTCAAGGTGCATAACCTATGGACAGTGCTTATATGACAAGTTTCTCTTCGTAGTCCAATTTGATTTTTTTCTCTCATATTAACCCTGTTCTAAGTTGGCTCTCTATTAATGTCTCATTATATTTTTGTTTCTTTGTTTAGTGGGATACTGCTGGACAGGAGCGTTTTCGTACAATTACAAGCAGTTATTATCGAGGAGCACATGGGATCATAGTAAGAAACTAAACTCAACTGATATGAAGATCATAAAATTTTATCCCAACTATACCTTTGGGTTTGGGGGGTGTAAAGAAATTTGGTTATTCTAGTCATCTGTTAATTATTTTCCTTTGTCTTCCAAATAATATGGTTAAAGACACTATTATGGATGTTGTTTCATTATGCAAATTGTGATGTGGGCCCAAACTACTTGTCTTGTTATGTAATTCTCGTGTGGTGAAAGAGACATGGGCCTGCAGTATGTGCGTGCATGTACTGGCTTTCCGAATTCTGGTTTAATGTTTTATCCTGGAAGTTGTTTTTCTTATAATTAGGTTCTATTAATGGATTGTTAAAGACATGACTCTTATTTTCTGTAAGTGTCTGAACATTGTTTTTGTATATTGGAAACAGATTGTTTATGATGTTACTGAGATGGAGAGCTTCAACAATGTCAAGCAGTGGTTGAATGAGATCGACAGATATGCTAATGACAGTGTATGCAAGCTTTTAGTTGGGAACAAATGTGATTTAGTTGAGAACAAGGTTGTTGACACTCAAACAGCCAAGGTGCGATTTGTTATTTTTTGTTTAAGCTTTTTGTCTTGCTTATCAGAGGTGTTTCTCAAAAGGTTTTAATCTCTCTTTCTTACAGTATTTAAGGTTTTCCTTTTAAACTTCTTGTAATGTTGATGATTAAGATGACAAAGTGGCTGAACTAAAACTATCTTGCTGCTGCTGGTATTATAATTTGATTAATTTCCATTCTGTTCCTTAATGAACTGCAGGCATTTGCTGATGAACTTGGGATTCCCTTCCTGGAGACAAGTGCTAAAGATTCAATCAATGTGGAACAGGCTTTCTTAACAATGGCTGCTGAGATCAAGAAAAAGTAAATTAGTTCTACTCTTCCTATGCAGCCTTATTTTCTAAATGATCTATTTACCTATTTGCTGATGATTGGTTTATTGTTTATTGGTAAGATGTCACATAGTCACCTACCAATAGATTTTCAGAGCATTTAATACAATGCCCTTGCTTTTGATGCATTGCTCTGTCATTGCTTGCTTTTTTCTGGAGTTCACAAGTCTGGATCAATGGAAATCATTTTCATTCTTGTCCCAAATTTTATAATTTTACTTCTTGTAATCTTAATTATCAAATTTACCTATATGATTTTCTGTCAAAACCCTTACAGGATGGGTAACCAGCCGACAGCCAACAAGTCATCCGGAACTGTTGAAATGAAGGGACAGCCAATCGAACAGAAGAACAATTGCTGTGGCTAGTCATCAATGTTTATGATTTTAACTCTGTTTTAGACAGTAAACATGTTGCATATGGTATGGATCTTTTAGAAACTGAAATGTTGCTGTTTGAACCCTTTTATGTAAGTGGTAAGTGGAATTTCTTGTGCTTCTTCATGTGTATATATCATCATATTTCCTGATTGATTTATGTTACTTACCAGCCTCATGTATTTGCTAAAAAAAGCCGAATTAAAAGGGAGGGAATAAGAAAAGAAGATTACTTCATTTCCCTCACATAAGCATATCTGCAATGAGCTTTGCATTAAATATGAATTTCGAGTTGTTATGCATAAGATATGGTAGGTCATGTTTTTGTCTCACTTGCAAATTGCATTCCATTCCTTGAGAACTAGAAAAGATGGGCTTTATTTTAGTATTATTATTATAAATTTATAATCTGAATAAGATCCTTGGATCTTAAAAGACTTCCGAATCTTATCTTATAATGCTAATATCAATCATATTTTTATATGGTAGAGATACGTTTTTGTCATACATTCTTTCTTTAAGAAATCCACCGACACCGAGCTCAATTCCCCCAAAAGGATAACATTTTCCTTTTTCTCTTTCTTCCTTGATGCGTAATGTAATTGCCAAGTGAATCATCTAGTGCTTCCTCATGTGTAAATCATATTTACCTGGAAAATTAGAATACTTACCACCACCCGCTACTGGTTTACATGTATTTTGCTAAAAGAAGCCAAACGGAAATTAGGTTTGCAAAGCTCAGTAAATTGTGTCAACTACTGACACTATGGAGCGCATTCATTTACAGTGCCCCTGCTAGTGCTTAAAAAGTATATAATACACGGTCATAACCTTGGAATTTAAGGTACCATGCAATTGCACCCATAACAAAATTTTGCAATGATAAAAGAACATAAATTGTTCAAACATTTGTAATAATACAAAATCAAATGAGTCGGGCAATAAAACCCTCCACTTCAAGAGGAAAAAGGAGGAAACACAAATTTGATACAAAAAGAAGAATGAAATAGTTATAGGAATAAATAAAAAATAAAGATCATGTTCAAGATGATGAGCAGCAAGCCTTTTTAGTGGTGGTCTCTGGTGCTCCAATGGCAATGGTTTTCCCTTCTTTAATACTTGCAGGTGCAGGCTCATCTGAAGAGAGTGACTTCTTACTTATTATGCGGTATATTTCGGAGAGAATGGTCTGGAAAGCCTTCTCAACATTTACTGCTTCCAGTGCAGATGTCTCAATGAATGAAAGGCCCTCTTTCTCTGCATAGCTTTGACCATCCTCTGTGGCAACTGCTCGGAGATGCTTCAGGTCGGTCTTGTTCCCAATCAACATAATCACAATGTTAGAATCAGCATGGTCCCTGAGCTCCTTTAGCCATCGGCTCACATTTTCAAATGTTGTTGGCTTGGTAACATCATAGACCAGAAGAGCTCCAAGGGCACCCCTGTAATACGCGCTAGTTATCGCTCTGTACCTTTCCTGACCAGCAGTGTCCCAAATTTGAGCTTTCACGGTCCTCCCCTCAACCTGACAGAAAGTATATTAAGAACATTTACCTTATCACCAACTGAACAGTGAGTATTTATTATGGCTAACTTGCAGGAGAGAGAGAACAAAGAGAAAGATTCACAGACAGAAGAAGTTGAGGCTTTCCTATCTATTTACTACTCCCAAATTAGGTTTAAGATTGTTGGCCATCACATACATTTTACATTTTAAAAGTTTCATAAAAGGAATGCTAATAAACTTAAAAGGCAACATCTCCCACCATAATTTATATCATAAGAGCAATGTAAAACAAAGAACAACATATCAACTTCTTCTTTCACAGTGATCTTCACGTGATGCAGAAAAAACACTAATGCAAGAATTGATTTTGAATAGCTCTTTTACCACATTTAGATTATATATCAAGTTCCAAGATTCAACATTCTATCATTAAAAAGGCAATATTCATCAATCATAAACATCTGTAACCAAGAAAACTAGCATACCTTTTCTCATCAAAATATGGATTAGCATACCAGGAACCAAATTTAGTGAATAAATCCAATAAATGTAATCATC
This sequence comes from Corchorus olitorius, assembly GCA_001974825.2. Lineage (NCBI taxonomy): Eukaryota > Viridiplantae > Streptophyta > Magnoliopsida > Malvales > Malvaceae > Corchorus > Corchorus olitorius. Next base: position 38,619 of record AWUE01016378.1, read on the forward strand.
TCCTTAATTTGGGCTGAAAACTAGTAATCACACTCAACCATTGATCAAAAGCAACTAAACTAATGAGATTTGTAACTTTCTACATTTCCCCTAAAGAATTGATAGATTGACTAAGATACAAAGCAACAAAACGTTTCTCACAGTAAGAAGACTTGCAATCAATAAGAAATATTGCATTTTTATTCAATTTTATCATCGATTTAACACAATTCAATTACAATATATTGAGATTCAATAATAGGTTATGGAACCACAACAATGTGATATAATCAACTCCATTTTTGTTCAGTTAAATTAAAATACTTATTGGCTCAATCCAAAAACGATCTAAACATTCTATACAAAGAGATTTAACAATGGACAAATCAGATCTACTGCATGTTGAGAACGGCGCATAATTGATCTAAATTAAAACATTAAAAAATAACCAAAATTAAACTTGGAAAAGAAAGATAGTAGAAAAAGGGAGAGAGTTACTTGGAGAGTGCGAGTGGCGAATTCGACTCCGATGGTAGATTTAGATTCTAAGCAAAACTCGTTCCGAGTAAATCGGGAAAGCAAGTTAGATTTTCCAACACCAGAATCGCCGATTAGTACAACCTTAAACAAGTAATCGTATTCCTCGTCCGGTCTCCTCGCCATTTTTAGAGTCTGGTTTGGTTCTTTTTAAGTGTAAAAAGATGGAAATTGAAAAATATCAGGGGAAGTTTGAAGAAGTCCTTGTCTTTCAAAGCAGTGGTCTCCTTAAGAAAAGAAGCGAAAACAATTTGACAGATTTTCAAATTAACAGAAAATCAGAGAGAGAGAGAGAGACCCGAAATTTCGTTTTCGCCTCTCGCCTTTGGAAATTGCCGAATTGGTGATGGAATTATAACGCCCGTTGATTTTGCGAGATGATTTGTGGATTGTATTTACTTAAACGCCCTTGAATGTTTCTGAATTTTGGGGTATAATGGGAAATTAAAATTTACTCACTCTCTCTCCTTTTTTGTTTGGACTTAAGAGTTTTTTTGGCCAGCAAAATTTTTATGATTGAGAAGTAATAAAAGGAATGAAATTAATAATCTAGGTCAGTTTGTCCCCTGAACTTTAGTCACGTGACGGCACATGACTAATGTCTGTCACTTGGTTTGATTTTGAAAATTGAAGAGGGAACATGACACAATTTTTAGTTTAGGGGGCAAAGTGGCTTAAATTTACAAAGTTCAGGGGGCAAAAGGGTTATTTAGTCCTCCCAAATCTGATGCTATTTGCCAAATAGAAGGGTAAGCATAGTGCACTTTAAATAATGACAAGCATGGATTAGTAAATGCAACAATTTAGTTATGTTACATTACATTAAAACTGAACAGATGAAATAATACTGATTTGCTTTATAAAATAAAAATAAAAAAGGAATATTTTCCTTATTTGTTATGGCAGAAATTGTGTGATAGATCATAGAACTCCGTATATATGAACTTTTTATTCTTCTCTTTACATTTTCATGCAAAAAAAAAAAAAAAACAGCAATTTCCTTCTTACTTCTCTGATCTCTAGTGAATGCTATTTGGGTGTTCTGCTCATTGTTACCTCTGCTGCTACTACCAAACGACTTTGTTTTTCTATCTGTTCCTGCTTGGTCTGTGGACTGTGAGATTTGAGAAAGTTATGGAAATGATGGGAAAAAAGGTTTGCTTCTCTGTTTCTGCTTTTACATTTTTATTTTGTTTGAAACCAGTTTAGAATTCCATGAAAGTTGCTTCCTTTTCTACTTCTTTCATCTTAATCTTAAACTCCACATGGGTTTCCCAGTTGACAAGAAAACAAATTTTCTGCTGTGATTTTTTTTTTGGCTTTTTTCTGCTATCCTCTTTCCCAAGTTGCATTATTTAATCTTTGACATGTATGGAAGAAATATTGTTTTGGAAAAGTCTTATTTTTTAACAGAAAAGCCAGCATTTCCAGGTTACTTTGCCTGTAATGGGTTCTGTACGTAGTTTAGCATAAAGGGTCTTTTCTGTTTATTTTTGTTGTTGTCTTCTACAAAAGAAAAGTAGGCTTTTTTCTTATTTTCTCATTCTTGTATATGGAAAAGGAAGATTGCAATGACCTTGAAGAAAGTAGGACTTCAAAATTTTTACTTACTAATTGCTATGTAATTCATTCAATTCATTAGCATTTAGGATTTAGCCCTATGCATTGAGTACTATGAATTAATCTTTTTGTGTGATGGTTTCATGGTTAATCTATCACTGCTCAATTGTTCCAATGGGTTTTTAGATTTATATAAGTGCAGTTTACTCTACTCTGTGATCCTTGTCTTGATGGCTTTCTTAACTCTCTTATTTATAGCATGATTCTGTTTCTTAATGATGATTGGGAAGGGCATCTCTGGACTGGAATATTTAGATACCATATTATTATTGAAGAGCCATTTTGTGTTTGAAATTAAAGTTTGGTCCATAAATGATAGGGGTAAAGTTTATACACTAAAATACTCTAGTGAAATGAGAGAGGCTTTTTGACGCTTTGAACAGAAATTTCTTATTCAGTTATGTATGGATCAATTTCATATGGCCTCTTGATGGATCTAATTTATCCTCAATTTTAGTGTAACTCAAGCTTTTTTGCCTTTCTCTTTTGTTCGTCACTAATTGTGTGGAAGAAATGCCAGCAAATTTGAATGAAAGTGTTGCTTTGCCTTCTGAGTGTTTTGTGCCAAACAGCCAAAGGTTGCAAGAAAATGTGCCTCTATTAGTGTCCCATGCAGAAGAAGTGAACGGATAATTCTGATGGAAGAAGCAAAAAAGACCAGTGTCAAATGTTCCATGGGGGCTACTCTGTCATTGGATGGAAATAACAACATAGCCTCAAGCAGTGACAATCACAAAGAGAAGCGGAAATGTGGAAGAACAAGAAAGTTGAGGCCACAAGAAGGGGGTGACTCCAATAGACAGATAACATGTGTTATTAACTCCTCATTCATAAGCAGAGGTGAAACATCAGAGAATCCTGCAGTTACTAAAGGACCAATCATTTGTCCTGTCTGGAGGTCAGAAGCTTTTCTTTTCCTCTTCTTCCATTTCAGAAACTTAAAATACTCCTTTTTTTCGATCCTCATATTCTAGTTGGCATTGTGCTTCTAATGCTGGATGATCTCACATTGTATACTATACTTGTTGTCTACTTGCCAGGGGTTCTTTCAGGACTGAAAAGTTTGGTTTATTGGTTGACCTTGCAGCTCATGCATCTAAGAATGCCAGTGAAGAAGTATTTAATCTGGCAAGTCATTTGCCTGCACAGCTTGATTTAGAAGTTCTTCCTGTTCTTGATGTATGTCCAGGGTTTTTTAGTATTCCTACTCCAAACATTGGCGTAGTGGACCTCAAAATTTTTCCAGAAAATGAAAGGTTAATTTACCTTCTTTCTGTTGTTGTTCATACTTCATAGTTTTATTCTCGCAATTGGTTTCTTCTAAGTTTGCCATTTATTGTCACAGGAGTGAAGGAGATTTTAATAATTTTATGAAGCATTTGTTCAATGAGGGACTTGCCATGAAAACTATGGTTAATGACATTGTACTCCTCATTTTTACATCTCATCTGTTGCCTTATGAATACTGGAGTAAGTGTGCACAAATCTCGCTTTAACGAGCTACATTTATCATTGTTCATGAATTTGGTTCAACAGTTCAAAATTTTCAGGCACTGTTAATTAAACTGTGTTTTGATCTTCAGGAACTTGTGGAAAATACTATTTATGGGCTGTGTTTAGTGGAAAGAATGCTTTCTTTCCAGGATCAGAGGAGGCAAATGTGCTTCCAGCAGTGGATACAGCTTTACCAAGAATAACTGCCACTGCAGAAGAGAAGCAAATGGGGATGAAAATGATGGAATCTATGAGCAAGGAATTGCCAATGCTGGAACTAAAAAGCTGTGACAATACACTGTGCAATAATGCATTTGATTCAGATTCTGGACAGGTTGATAATGGGGTTCCTAATGCTGAGAATGATGCAGCCAAAACTAATACTGAAGAGCAATTAGAAATCCAACTAAAACTAACTCTTCGATCTCAAGAGGGTGATCATGATTCACATGAAGGAATGGATGACATAATGAAAGTATGTGCATCAGAAGGGGTAGCCAGCGCAACAATTGGTGCATCAGTTTTCCACATGTTTCACAACTTTGATGATATGGACTTAGAAGGGATTAGTTCAGCTGATCCTTCTGGTATGAGAGCGCGACAGTATTCAGTGAAAGCAAGCTTGGTCCCAACTCTTAATGCTATAATTGAGAAGCATGGTGACATTGCCCAAGATTGCCCCCTAACATCCGGTGACATACTTACTAACATACTTGAAAGGGTTTGCCAAGCAGTTGAGGATTTGGGAGCATTACCCTTTAGTAAACTTCACATTTCTGTCCTCAAGTCAATCTACTCCACAGTTTCTGATGCTGAATTGCTAAAGCTCAACGTGAAATGGCTCCGTGATCGATGTGATGAGCTAGTGGAAACTGTGTCAGGAATTCGAAAATATAAGAGCCTCAAGTCTGATATAAAAGAGCACACTACTAGCATTAAGTATAAGAAGACGGCTATTGAGTTGAAGAGAACTGAGATGATGAAGCTTCAGTCTGAAATTCAGTCACTGGAGAATGAAGTTGCATCAATGACAGAAAAGACTGAAGAACTAGAGAAAACTATGAGTAGTGTTAAATCCAAGTGTAGTTACTTTCGCCACAACTCTTTGGTGAATGGGTTGCTTTAAATCCAAGAAGAGCCTGCGTATATGTTCATTTTAGGTTGTAGAGATATGAACAACTCTTTGTTTTCATTTTTTAAGATGACAATTGACAGATAATATAGTCTTGACTTCATTTCCCTCAGTCTTTAATGTTATCTTTGTACTTTGTTGTTGTCACTAGTAAACAGGTCATTAAAGATTTGAAGAATAGTGATATAGTTTTCCACATTTGGGATATCTGGTCTTGGTTCATTTTATTAGTGGTAACTATGAGAAGATGGATTCAGGAGAAGAATGTGGTGTTTCTTGATCATTTACATATTCAATACAAGGAATGCTGGCTATGCTTCTTGCTTTCTTTTGATTACTAAAACTGTCTGAATCCACATGATTGGAGAGAGGGAACAGGGCAATACAACTTCATTGAACCAAATAAATACTCAATATCTGGTTTATGTAATCTGCAATTCTTAGTCTCTGATGCATCGTGCTTGTAAATAAAAGGCAAAAAATCAGAAGTAAAAAAGACCATACATCAATTATAGGAACATCAAACATGGTTGTGAAAATGAACTTAATATGAAACCAAACCAGAATACACTATTACTTGTATATTACTGTTAATCTCCATATGGACCATATCTGAATCCTAAAATAGCAGAAGCAAGACTTAATAGGAATGACAATTTCACCCCTTCAAAGCTTTATAACTTATAAGGTCAGAGAATGGTTACATAGGACTTAAACTTCAAGGAACGGATAATCAGTGTAACCAATGACTGGATCAGAAATGTTGAAGGTGCTCTCATCATATGTATTTAGAGGAGCATTTAGCTCAAACCGCCTTGGCAAATCTGGATTAGCCAAGAACAAGCGCCCATATGCAACCAAATCTGCATAATTATCAGCAATAGCCATGTTCCCATCTTCTCTTGTGTACCCCCCACCGACAATAAAACTCCCCTTGAAGGTTTTCCTCATTGGAAGAAGACTATAAGGACTTTTGACTGTATTCCCTCTTGGCTGAATTACGTGTAGATAAAGAATACCAAATTTGTTAAGTGCATTTGCCATGTAAAGTCCGAGTGCTTCAGGGTTTGAGTCAACAGCTTCCATTGAATTGCTGTAAGGTGACAGTCTCATTCCAACTTTGTCTGCTCCAATTTCACTAACCACAGCTTCAACTACTTCCAAAGCAAAGCGGCACCGATTTTCTAAGCTTCCACCATATTGGTCGGTTCTATCATTTACTTCATCTTTCATGAACTGCTCAATTAGTTTCCCGTATGCACCGTGAATCTCAACCCCATCAAATCCTTCAAAGTGAAAGGAGATTTGTGCAAGAAAAAAAATAGATATTAGTGCTTAGTGAATGAAACACAATCATGAGATTTGCCAAGGTTTGAGCTATTACTTGGTATAACAAATAATATCAATTTACCAGAAAACACTCTTTATTACCAATCATCTATAGCTACTCTTGAAATGTTTCTTCATGGTTTTCTCCAACAACATTTTGCTTCTCTTATATTTGCATCTGGCAGTATGATCTTCTGTCTGGGACAGAATTCATTTCTGTATTATTTTAGCAATTCTAATAGTATGGTTGAACCTAAATTCAAGAGGCAAAAACACAAGTCGCCTAGTTGAAGAATTTCTAGTTTATCCCGTTATTTGTGAACATTAATGGTTATGAATAATAAAGATAGACCACTGTTCAGAAGCTGATCTCACTACTTCACTTGACTAAAAATGGATGAAGCTCACCTGCCTCAATGGCATTGGATGCAGCAAGCCTAAAATCATTGACAATATTAGTGATTTCATCAGTCCTTAGCCGACGAGGAGGTGACCAATCTTGTCCTTCAAGGCCAGGTGTTAATCCCTTATCAGTGGATGAGATTGGAGCCTCACCATCAGGCTGTAAAGCTGCATCACATATAAGAGAGGGTAGAAAAGTTTCCTTTTCATTTGAAAGATTTAAAAGTACAAATATGTCCAAGCTGTGTGAAAAATCTTATCAAGAAACAGCTTATAAATGTGAGCTTTTCTTCCCATGGTTGCTCGCTGTACTTAATAAACACCCCCTGGAACATTGGTTATAACAATGTAATTAAAAGCTTAGACCAAGAAGCTCAGATCAACTTTCAAGCATACCATAATGAGATGCTCTGCCTGCATGCGAAATTTGGCAAAAGAAGATAGCTCCCTTCTTATGAACAGCTTCCACAATAGGTTTCCATGCATTTACTTGCTCTTTTGTCCAAATTCCAGGTACATCTGGGTAACTTCAAACAAAAGTAATACTATTTTTACGAAAATCAGATACCTGAAAACCTGCTCATAATGCTTCTTATTTAAAGATCAAATCTTTCAAATTCTTTTCACTATATATATATTTTTTCAACAGTAGCAAACACTATTTACCTGTAAGACATGTAAAACAGTCTAATTATGAAGTGTGAACATAACATCTATGTCTGATATGCACAACATCCACAGGCTACAGGTGTTCAACATGTCATAACCATTGTTTTCCTCCTCTGCTACTTGTTCAAATGAAGATATACTGTCTTTCTCACTGACCAACTCAACATGTTATTTTTGCTTTTTGCAGATAAACATGTTATTTTATTTACTAGTACAAAAATTTATGATTCTTGTCAACTGTTTCCAAACAACAACATAAATTCTCTGCAAATGCAGTGCATTTGAAGCATTCTGTTGATCACTATGAAACATTCTTTTTCCTAATAAAATGTTAAACTATTTCAAGAGGACACTTTACAAATGAAAGGGTAAGAAATTACCTTTGAGCAGTAGGAGAAATCCCAGTTGCTTCAGTGATGAGAAAACCGCCATTGGTTGCACGCTGAGTATAATATAAGATAGCATGTGGTTGGGGTATATTGTTGTATGATCTACATCTTGTCAACGGTGCTAAAACTATCCTGCATAGCAATCAGAGTGCTTTAATAGTGCACAAATGATCAACACAACAACAAACTTTCCTAATCCCCTCTTTTCACAATTTAAGCATCAAAATTTTAGTAAATGGTGAATTCCCATATCACAAAACCTGTGAGAAAGGTTGAATTTTCCCATCTTATATGGAGTAAGAAGAGGGATCGTTGCTTCCTTCCCAGCCGCCATGGAAATATTTCTTTCTCTTTCTTTCAGGCTTCAGCTTTCTTTCCTTTTACATCACTTAGCTTCTCAACTGCATTTCAATCCAGAAAACAAAAAGGAAATAAAAAAAATTGTTAAGCGCCACAGGAATATAAGGCAAGGATGAGTTTGAATGAACAAAATTGAAGGAAAGACAATAAATAAAACAAAGATTGGAAGCGCTCACTTTCACATATGAAGCTTTCTCAACGAAGACGGAACTGTCACTGCCAATGCCAAGAATTAAGATTTTACGAGGAATAAGAAAGAAGAGACTGGAATTCTGCAACTGAGAAAAGAGTCAACAGAGCTTGAGATTGCCTACAATCGATGCTATGTTAAGGCCGTTAAGATTCGTATCTCAAGATGCCACGTCATAAACATATTACTAACGACTTTAGACGTAATGTTGGTCCTTTTAGCCCAATATTAGTGGGCTTTGAAAGGGTAATAAAAACGGCCCAAATTGACTTGGGTTGCTTAAGCAAAATATCGAGTTTTTTTTTTCTTTTTACATATATATATATATATGGGAAGAAACAAAATTACATCATATGACTCGTGGCCAAACTAATCTAAACCCATGGCATCAGTTGAGAGAACTGAGGTAAGTCCAGGAGATGGAGTGTCGAAGACATGAAGTCCCGGATGCAGATTATCAAAGTGAGTTGCCAATCAATCGGCACATATGTTTGTCTCTCTATAAATATGTTTTATCCTGTAAGACCAATCTCGATTTAGTAGTTCATTAATAGCATCAAGTAACCAATGATGAGGACCATAATCTGAAGTAGCACCCTTGATCTTAGTAATTGCAAGAAGAGAATCTGATTCCATCTCAACATTATGAAAACCCTTATCGAGTTCAATTTTTGTAAATTTAGAAATTTATTACTGGAAGAATAATTATCGTGTAAATAAATATAAACTTACTAATAAGAATTGGTTATCTTATAATTTGATTTTAAAAATTTAATTTATAATTTGTCCCAACAAAAATTTGATAATTAAAAATATAGTATAAGAAACATGATAAGTAGTCGATCCAAGTGATTAGGTAAATGTTATCCTAAACCAAGGTTTTAAGTCTTGTTTGTGAATAGAAAAATCATTGTTTAAAAGTTGTATTCCATGGTGAATTGAGAATCATTGTTGGGATAATTTTATAGCATAGTGGACAATTGAACCATTAGAAATTAGAAGTAAAGTAAAATTGGTATTATAATTTTTTCAAGTACAAAAAGGAAAGAGCTAGTCTTTTGGATTTCCATATCAAAAGTTGCATGAACACATAATGACACACAAATATAAAATAGAGAAAAACAGAATATCTTTCTTTCCTGGAACATGTAAACTCAAATTATTAGTAAACATAAAACTAAAAGCTTCAACTCTCAAGAAATGGATAATCAGTGTAGCCTACGACAGGATCAGGAGTGTAGAAAGTGTTCCGATCATACTTATTAAGCGGAGCATCCAGTTCAAACCGCCGTGGCAAATCTGGATTAGCCAAGAACAATCTCCCAAACGCCACCAAATCGGTATAATTATCAGCAACAGCTTTGTTACCATCTTCTCTTCCGTAGCCACCGGAAGCAATCAAAGTCCCCTTGAAAGCTTTCCTTATCGGAGCAAGCCCCTGAGGAGTTTGAAGCTTGCCATTCACTTCAATCATCCGCGGCTCAATCACGTGAAGATAAGCAATCCCAAATCTGTTAACTTCATTTGCTATGTGAATGGCTAACGCTTCTGGGTTTGAGTCAACAGCCTCCATGAAATCGGCAAATGGTGAAATCCTGAGTCCAACTCTGTCTGCTCCGATTTCCTTAACAACTGCTTCGATTATTTCGACTGCAAATCGAGACCTGTTTTCCAAGCTTCCGCCGTACTCATCTGTTCTGTCGTTGACTCCATCTTTCAGAAACTGCTCGATTAAGTAACCATTCGCGCCATGAATTTCAACCCCATCAAATCCCGCTTCAATGGCGTTGCGAGCAGCGAGTCTGAAACCATTGAGGATTTGGGGGATTTCGTCGGTTCTTAGTCTTCGAGGAGGAGACCAATCTCCTCCGTCAAGGCCAGGTGTCACCCCTTTGTCGGTGCTTGAAATTGGAGCTTCACCATTAGGCTGAAACCCTGCATTCAGAAATTTATCATATATTTATGTGAATTATATAAACTATAGGAGTATGATGAGATTAGGGTGAAGCATATATATATACCGTAAGTAGAAACACGGCCGACATGCCAAATTTGACAGAAGAAGATGCCGCCCTTGGCATGAACAGCTTCCACAATCGGTTTCCATGCTTCTACTTGCTCTTTTGTCCAAATCCCAGGCGTACTTGGGTAACTATAATTCAGATTTAATGCAACTTAATTAGAATCAGTTCGTTTATTCCATATGTACAAGAAGATGAAGATTGAAGGAAAAATGAAGGAATGAATTAATTACCCTTGAGCAGTATCAGAAACCCCAGTGGCTTCAGCAATGAGCAATCCACCGTTGGTAGCACGCTGAGAGTAGTATAAGATTGCATGTGGTTGAGGTACATTGTTGTATGATCTACTTCTTGTCAATGGTGGCATTACTACCCTGCAAGTAGTTCAAATTTTTTTAAAGTGTATTTTAAGTTAAGAAATTGTATTTAATTAGAAAAATAAGGGTGGATTAAAGCCAAAGTATAACTGATTAATTTCTATGAAAATTGAAAATATGTTTTTATGAAAAAAGTGGATATCTTCCTCCAATCATGGAGTCTTTGTCAATTCCCAAAACTTTAGAAAAATAATGCAGGGGGACCACTCGCCACTCTGCATATAAGCAAGACATTTTTTATTATACCGATATATTTTTTTTCTGCATTGAGATGAACATTCTGAATTTATCACTAAAACATTATTCAATTAGAGACTTGATCTCTCAAACACAAGTAGAACAAAAGTAAAACGAAAATCATGTTTGGTTGAAAAGACAAACCTATGAGAGAGGTTGAATTTTCCCATTTTGTATGGACTGAGAAGAGGAATGGTAGCAGGAGCAGCCATATTTTCTTCTTCGATCTGTTGCTTTGTTTGAACTTTGAACTTTGATACTTGATGAGCTTTCTTCGTTTTCTGTATGCATTCCCAAGCTCTCCCTCAATTGGGTTTTTATACAAGTCTGGTTAGAATAAAATAATCCACAGACAGAAGGAGGCTACGGGGAAACGACTTGAAATTAGGTTCAATGCATATGGACAATTGCAGGCAGGCGTATGTCAGTACGTCAGGAACATATAACTCTATGTAAAGTCAAAATATTGTATAAACAATACAAAATATCAGACCAACAATAATGCAAAAAGCTAAAATAATAAAAAGATTGTTGATCTTGAGATCACAATAAATGAATATTTATCCAATCATATTGAGAATTCCTGAATTCATTTACTTCATGCTGACATATGAGATTAGCTATAGGCTCCTATTATGAGACTTGGGACTGGTATGTTTCCAAATAGTATGAAAATGGAAGTCTTTGATACACACATCAATTTTGATGCTATAAACCTATGAAGAATCATCCAGGAATGGATAGTCGGTGTAGCCAACGACAGGATCAGGAATGTAGAAAGTGTTACGATTGTACTTATTAAGAGGAGCATCGATCTGAAATCGCCTTGGCAAATCCGGATTAGCCAAGAATAATCGCCCATACGCGATCAAATCCGAGTAATTATCAGCAATCGCCTTGTTACCATCATCTCTAGTGTACCCACCAGCAGCAATGAAAGTCCCCTTGAAGGCTTTCCTCATTGGCAAAAGGCTGTGAGGAGTTTCATACTTGTCATTTATCTTAATCATCCGTGGCTCAATAACGTGAAGATAAAGTATGCCAAATTTGTTTACTGCATTCGCCATGTAAAGGCCTAAGGCTTCAGGATTGGAGTCACTCGCTTCCATGTAACTCGCATAAGGTGACAGTCTCATTCCAACTCTCTCAGCTCCAATTTCATTCACCACAGCTTCGACAATTTCAAGGGGAAACCGGCATCTGTTTTCCAAACTTCCTCCATATTGGTCTGTTCTGTCATTTACTTGGTCTTTCATGAATTGATCAAGTAAGTAACCATTTGCACCATGGATCTCAACCCCATCAAATCCTGTTTAAACAATTTTTACCAAATTAAGATAGGCATTTGAATAGAGAATAGTTATACTTAATTAAGATTATAATCAATTGCCATTCAATCAATGGCATTATATATATTTATAGTAAAATTGGGGCAGTTCATAGTTCTCACCGGCTTCAATGGCATTTCGTGCAGCCAGCCGGAAGTCATTGACAATCCCTGGGATTTCATCAGTGTTAAGCCGACGAGGAGGTGACCAGTCCATGCCATCAAGGCCTGGTGTTACCCCTTTATTAGTACATGAGATTGGAGCTTGACCATTAGGCTGAAAGGCTGCATTTCAAGAAAATTAAGTACAATTTATAAGGACATTTTACTTTAATTAACAGCAATAAATAGTCACAAAAATCTGGTGATTACCCTGTTTTCATAGTGCCTGAAATTGAATGCTTTCATTTCACCACAATATTACTCGAAATGTCAACTCAGAGACAAGTAGTGACTAATCAAGCATTTCTTATACTTTACTTTAGGACTAAAATTTTAATTAAAGTACTGTCTTAATTATTGTTAGCTTTTATTGTTTTAAATATATAGTCTAGTTGAACAATATTTGTGGAGGAAAATGAAACAAGTCTGAGTTACTGATAAAAAAGGCAAAGTGCTCTCGAAAGGACAAATACCAATTACCAACCAATGGCAAATTATCAGTAATAGTGCATTAATCCAAGATTCATTGCATCATTGAAAGTGATATGCATGGTCTACTTGGTTAGAAGTAAGTTGCAATTTAATTAATACTACTTTATTGGGGGGCCAATAATTGTAATTGATTACTATAAAGTATAATCATATCTCATGGAACTTGATATCAAAGAAACCCAATCATTTCAAAGGAATTAATCCTTGAGTGAAAGCTGATAGTATATACCATAACTAGAGGCGCGGCCTACATGCCAAATTTGACAGAAGAAGATGCCTCCTTTCTCATGAACAGCTTCCACAATCGGCTTCCATGCTTCCACTTGCTCTTTTGTCCAAATTCCAGGCGTCTCTGGGTAACTTCCATCATGCGACATCATCATACGTAAGTAAATCAATTCTGAGTCATTTTGACACCCACCCAAAAAAAAAAAAGGAAGGAAAAGAAAAGAAATTTACCCCTGGGCAGTATTTGAAACACCTGTTGCTTCAGCAATGAGAAATCCACCATTGGTGGTACGCTGGGAGTAGTATAAAATTGCATGTGGTTGAGGTATATTCTTGTAAGATCTGTTTCTTGTCAATGGTGCTAAAACTACCCTGCAACATTAATTTGTTTCCAAGGGTTGAAAGCAAATTACAATACTATGTTCTTAATTAGAAACTTGGATGTAATCCTATAATATAAAAGAAACAGAAACTGCAGCCATATTAATCCTCTTGTGAAAAGAAATGGGGAAAAAGGAAACTTCAAAATATCTCTGGCAATGGTGTCTTTGTCAATTATTAAAATTTGCCAAAGCCTTTAAAACAGCTAGAGGGAGGACCACATTATTTGTATCCACAAACATTATAGTTTTGAAAACTCAGTAATCAAAGAAAGAAACAGAGAGAAAAGCTATACTAGAGTTTAAGTTCATTCATCCTTCAAAATTCTTGATGGTCAACAACATAATTTGATTACTGGGATAAAAGATCATTTCCAACTTTCAGTTTTGCTGAGAGACTATGAATATTGTATCAGCAAATCAAGAATTTGTTCCATTAATTTGCATAGGGATTCATGTAGGTAAGAAGATTAGGAAAGAAAAAGCAATTATTATATAGAGTAATTAAGTTTGAAGTTTGGCATGAAAGAAACCTGTGAGAGAGGTTGAAGTTTCCCATTTTGTAAGGCGTGAGCAGAGGAATTGTTGTGCTGTTGGCTGCCATAATAATAGTTCGTCTCTTCTTCTTTATCTTTTCTTTTCTGCACTAAACTTCCAAACTGAGTTTTTTTTTGTTGTAGCTTTCTTTCCAAATCTCACAACAACTGATAGACTTTCCATTTATAATTAAAGTGAAAGATTAAAGAAACGGATATAGAACAGTTGACTTTGCTTTTGCAAATTGCAATAATTTATCACGTGTTGCATTCACTCTTTGCAAAATTCTCCATTTCGCATTTCGCAGCGCTCAATCGGTTGGGCTTTTGCGAATTCAGCTATGCCCTAATTGTACGAGGTTCGGCCCATGTTGAAACGCATAGTTTTGGGTTTCGGAGAACGCATTGAGTTTGACGGTTGAAAATTATTTTATTTTTTTTACCAAAAAGGAAAATCGGTAAATAAACGTCGTTTCCTTTTGAGTTTGACTATATTTGACAGTTTTCACTTTTCACTCTCTTTTAAAACCCTAAAATTTCGCACTTTTATCTCTCTCGAAAGTCTCAACTCGCTCATACTCTCTCTGTCTTGGAAGAACGCTGGTGCTCGGAGGCTCATCATCGAGGTCGAACTGTTTTACTTTGCGCCAATTTTAGTTTCGGAGAAGGTAGATTTCGATTAAGCAGAGCAACTTTTTAGCTTGAACTTTGAATTATTATCTGTTAAACGATGCATTATTCTCAGTCGAATTTTCCATTTATTGATTGTGATTGTTTTTGCCTTTGTTTTCCACTTGCAGATCTTATTTCGAGCTGCTAACGGTTTTCTATTAAGCCATGGCTCTGGTGAGTTATCCTTTTTTCGTTTTAGTGTTCTTTTCTGATGCATTTTCTTTTTAAGTTACGTATTGTGATCTTAATTTGAAACTTCCTATATTGAGTCGAGATTTAGTTAAATTGAATTTCCACTTGTATTTTGGTTAATCAAGCGAACTTGTTTCTCCTGTTGGATTTCTGGGGCTGCTGATTCAAAGATTTAAACCTACTTATTGTATTTTTTTGCTACTTGCTTTTTGTTAAAAGCAAAACCGAAGCATATTTATGATTGAAAATATGAACTTTTGACTTAAAAGTAAAAATGACAAGTCAAACAGCACAACTCTGTTTCCACTGACAATAATTGCTTACTTGCCTCAAGCATTACCATCGTGGGCTGCTGATTGAAAGATTTGAACCCATAATTGACATTACAATTATAATATATCAGCTAGTTGTTTGATTGAGTTTGTTGCTTTGCATAACAAAACGTTTTGTTCTCCTTAATGATGCACTTGCTGTTTCTTTCTTTCTAGGTCTTGCATGCGGGGAAGACCAATAAAAATGCGTTTAAGACGCTCATTGCTGCAGAGTATTCTGGTATAGATGTCAAACTAGCTGACAATTTCGAGATGGGTGTTTCGAATAATACTCCGGAATTTCTCAAAATGAATCCTATTGGGAAGGTACATGTTCATATAATGATGGTGTTGAAGTGAATACTATGTATTTGATTTTTAGTGTTTTGAAAAGAAAATAAACGTGATTTTGTTGTAGGTTCCTGTGTTGGAAACACCCGACGGTCCAGTATTTGAGAGCAATGCCATAGCACGATATGGTATGAAGTTCCTTTTTGTTGTGGTCATCTATGGTTAACATTATACTCATTGGTCTTCTTAATTGTTGCTTTAGTTGCTCGTTTGAAGGCAGACAATCCTCTATATGGTTCTTCTCCGTTTGAGTGTGTAAGATTTCTCTTCTCTTTCTTTGCACTTGATGAGATTTTTATGATCTCATTTTGATACCCAATCTGAGGCTAAATTTTTTTCCTCTTTCTTCCGGGGTGTTTATAGGCCCTTATTGAACAGTGGATTGATTTTGCATCACTGGAAATTGATGCTAATATTATTTCTTGGCTTAGACCAAGAATTGGCCGTGCTGTGTATCTTCCTCCAGTAAGTTATCTCTTTCTTTGTCATCATTCTTCTCTGTTTTGCCATCTTATAGGAAGCCATTGGATATGTTAAGTGCTATACTCTCTGTCTTAGAATAAGAACATTTTTCCATTATTGCAAGTGTCAAATTGTTTGTTCATTGTTGAAAGCTGAGACACATTTATCAAAACTACACTAATTTTCCTGCACCAATAGGTTGTGGATTTCAATTCACATGGCATCCTGATGTTTTGGGGTATGGGTAAAATAAGTAATGCTGTAATATTTATATATAGGTGTAAGACATGGATTATCATCCATGTGTAGGCCTCGGAGTTTCTTTCTATAAAGGTATAGCATTGTTTTTGGATGATGAGGCATTTATTGTCATTCTGTCGGGTAATCTTTGTTGATAGTAAAAAATAATTGAGCTTATGATTACATTGTTCTTCTGATCTTAATGCCACTGCATTTATATTTTACCAACCTTTTAACTTCTATGGATGACGTTACATGTAGGCTGAGGAGGCAGCAATTGCAGCATTGAAGAGAGCATTGGCTGCTCTTAACAGTCATCTCGCGCACACCACTTATTTGGTTGGACACTCTGTGACCCTTGCTGACATTGTGATGACAATGAACCTCTTTTTGGGTTTCACCAAGCTGATGACTAAGAGTTTTACCTCTGAATTTTCTCATGTTGAGAGGTATTTCTGGACAATGGTTAATCAACCAAATTTTAAAAAGATCCTGGGTGAGGTCAAGCAGACAGAATCTGTCCTGCCTGTTCCATCTAAGAAGCCATCCCAGCCAAAAGAAGCTAAACCAAAGGCCAAGGATGAACCAAAGAAGGAAGTTGCAAAAGAGCCTGCAAAGCCCAAAGTAGAGGCTGCTGAAGAGGAAGAAGCACCAAAGCCCAAACCTAAGAATCCTCTTGATTTGCTGCCTCCTAGTAAGATGGTACTGGATGACTGGAAAAGGCTGTACTCTAATACGAAGACAAACTTCCGTGAGGTTGCAATTAAAGGTACTGCAGCTGTTCCTTGTGGACATTTTTTCCTGGACCTTCTTAGCTTAATAACAAAGTATTTATATTTACGTCACTGTCTTGACAGGATTTTGGGACATGTATGATCCCGAGGGATACTCTCTTTGGTTCTGTGATTACAAGTACAATGAGGAGAATACAGTTTCGTTTGTCACTCTGAACAAAGTAGGTGGGTTCCTGCAAAGGATGGATTTGGCCCGCAAGTATGCTTTTGGGAAGATGCTGGTGATAGGCTCTTCTCCTCCATTCAAAGTCAAGGGATTGTGGCTTTTCCGTGGTCAAGAAATCCCCCAATTTGTTCTTGATGAATGTTATGACATGGAACTTTATGAGTGGAAGAAGGTTGATATATCAGATGAAGCCCAGAAGGAGCGCGTCAGTCAGATGATCGAGGACTATGAGCCATTTGAAGGAGAGCCACTATTGGATGCCAAGTGCTTCAAATGATCTGCCCTGATTAAATAGCCTGTATAAATTTTGGCTGTCAATTTGCTTTTGTGATTCTTGTGTTATAGTGCCAATGCTTGTTAGTTGTTATGATATAAATTTTTAATCCTTGTTCAAGTAACACTGTATTTTATATTTACTAATTTTGATTCTGAAACCAGTGACTATTTTCATAAATATGCTACTCTGCTGCCTGTGTTCTGCATCCGTGAATGATAGGACCTCGGGGTGGGATCAGATCTAATTGGCTGTTAAAGGGGAAAGAAAATTGCAACAAATTTCTTAATAAAATAATTATATCTTTTTTTTGCTACATAAAATAATTATATCTTGCATAACTATAATATTCTTTTAGAAAATAGTCAAATAATACTATATTTTTCTGCAAAATTTCTTCTCAAGCGAAAAGTAAGTGACGAAAAAAAGAAAGAAAAATAAAAAATCGACCCTTACTAAATCTGAATTTATATTTATCTATTTTTTTGAGGGATTATATTTATCTATTAATTTAAATTAGGGAGAAGCATTGTTTTGCAGCTATTAATACTTACCCACTAAAAGTTTATAAACAAATTATCAAAAGTTTATAATCAAATTAACTTCGAATTAGTAAGTAGTATAAGTAATTAAATTTATTATATGTGCATGTAATTACTAATTAGTAAGCATTTTTTTTTTATTTTTTTTTTGTTTGTGGCTACTTTTTTCAATAAGCTTTTAGTTTTCTTATAAAAAAGGCTAAAATAAAAAAAAACTTAAAAGTTAAAACAGTAAGATACACTTTTTGCCTCTATCTATACTATATTAAAAAGTACGTTCACCTGTAAAACTTTTGAATCGCCCATTATACCCTTATTTTTTGAATATATTTCTTAAATGCCATTGTTTAAACTTTTATAGTTTTACTCAACTAAAAACTCTAATTTTATTTAATTAAATCTAATATCTTTATGATTTTTACCATTTTACTATTTTAATTAAAAAACTTATATATATTAGAATTTTTAAATATACTTTTACAGTTTTACTCAACTAAAAACTCTATTTTTATTTAATTAAATCTAATATCCTTATATCTATTTTATTTTTATCATTTTACTATGTTATTTAAAAAACTTATATATATTAGAATTTTTTAAATATATTTCTTAAATGAAAATTTTTAAATTTTACAATTTTTTTAGAAATAAACTTTTACAGTTATTCTACTAAAAAATCTATTTTTATTTAATTAAATTCAATATTATTATAAATATTTTATTTTTACCGTTTTAATTTTAAAAAATTTGAGACTTTTTGTTAAATCTGGACCCATTTCAATTATAATATAAACTAATAAAAGTATTATTATCAAGTTTAAAACTAATCATTAATTATTCATCATTTTTTAAAACTAATTAAGTTAAAAATTTATTTATTTAAAATTTAATTATTGTGATTAACCTTTTTCTATTTTTGGAGTGTGTATTGGTAGTTTAATGTATTGGAGTGTATAATAAGAATTTAAAGTTTTTAAAAATAAAAAGAAGAGTAACATGTAATTATTTCCTTTGACTTATAAAGTTAGAGGAGTCAATCGGGTGGGTTGGACAAGTTTCGGATCATCTGAATCTAGGTCAAATGAGTCAGGTAATTTTCTCAAGTTTTAGCTGGGTTTGAATAAATGATAATTTAGAATGGTTAAAATTATAACAATGTGGATTTTATTGAATGAAATATAATTTTAGTTTATAATTTTCTCGTGTCATTCGGATTTTGACTCATCTGGGTTCAGATCATTCGGGTATGCTAGGTCTAGGGTCAGGTGGGTTCGGGTTTTGGCCTCAGGTCACTGGGGTTTTGGATTTTTCGGATTTAGGACTCGGATCAATTGGGTCAGCCTTGTATTTTTTAATATTTAATTCTTAAATTTATTATTTACTAAAAACAGGATGGGTCACGTGCAACGCACGTGGAAGTGAAGACTAGTTATTTAAAAAAAAGAAAAGAAAGGAAAATAGAAAGGTATGTGTAACAAATCTGGATCTGGATCCGAATCCGTATCCGAACCGATCCAAAAAGATTCTTAACGCATATGCCACTTTTGCTCTCTACAAAAACCCTAGTCCCCCACTTATATTTGCCTCTTCCTCTCACACTCTTCTACTTGCTGCGGCTTCAAGGTGCCTCCTTTACTCCTCTCGCTTCTTTAGTTTTTGACCTTGATTGAAAAAACGCATTGGCTTAGAAGATTGTTACTGATTGTTTTTGTTTATTTTGTTTACAGATCTGTTATCAGAGGCATCCTTTTCTTCAATCAAGCCATGGCTCTGGTGCGTTTTCTTTTTTCTTTCTTTTTTTATAACTTTCGTTGCCTTTGGTAATTTAGCTGTTAAAAGAAGAGGAAATCAATGATTATGGAGAAGTGTTTCAATTTGAATTTGATTTCAGTTGTGATTAACTAGTAGACAGGGTAGTCTTCCAGATGAGCGTTGTTTTAAGATTGATAACGAGAGGCTATGGTCAATTAAGTTAAGTGCGTGCAGGAGATGTTGGTGCCAAGTGTTTTCAAATGGTTGAATATGTGAAAATCTCTTATAATGATCATTAAAAAAGTTTTTAAAACAATTCTCTTCATCTTTTGGGGTTTTAGTGAAAGTAAAACTTGGTTAAATTAAAATAGTTATGTATGAACTCTGATCTTCAACTATTCATTTGGAGAGAGTGTTTCCCACCCCTACATGCTAAAGATTTGTTTCTGGCCTTTTGCTGGTTTAGTAGTTTTTTTTTAATGATAGAAATTGAGTGTGGTGTTTTTGCTATCCAACCATGGTGGCCTCAGCAAATGCTTTAGACTAGGTGTTATCTTTTTGAATTGTTCTTCTGTTGATTAATGTGTTTTTTTTGACACAATTGTAGGTCTTGCATGCTGGAAAAACAAACAAAAATGCCTACAAGGCACTCATTGCTGCAGAGTACAGCGGTGTTGAGGTCAAATTGCCTGAGAACTTTGAGATGGGTGTCTCAAACAAAACTCCTGAGTTCCTCAAGATGAATCCCATTGGGAAGGTAAACCTTCAATATTTTAAGTGAAGCTTGAGAAATATTTTAGATTCATAAATTTAATCTCTTTTTATTTATATAGCTGAAAATCTGTTTCTTGCTTTTCTAGGTTCCTGTGTTGGAAACACCTGAGGGTCCAGTATTTGAGAGCAATGCCATTGCTCGTTATGGTTAGAAGACACTGACTCAATTTCCTGCAGTTTATTCTTTTAATATTTGTTTATAACTTATTGGTGTCCTTACTTTTCTCTGCAGTTGCCCGCTTAAAGGCTGACAACCCTCTATATGGTTGTACATTGATCGATTATGTGAGATTCCTTGACTACCATGATCTTGTGTTTCTTAGTGCATCAATTAAATTGATTTTAAAGTATTGTGCTTACCTTTTTTTATATATTTGTTGATCTCTTACAGGCTCGTATTGAGCAGTGGATTGATTTTGCATCCATGGAAATTGATGCTAATATTGCAAAATGGTACTATCCAAGAAGGGGATACGGCGTTTACCTTCCTCCAGTAAGTTCCAATTACCTTAGCTTCTTGACAATTTATTCAATCTCTTCCCCTGTTATTCTATAATTATTGTGTCAATTGTTTATTTATATAAATCACACCTTAAAGTTGGATTTAAAGATATACATGATTAGAGGCAGAATAAACAGCACTGACAAAAGTCAGTTCAGTACCAAGTTTTAAGGAGAGAGTACTGAAGGGAAAAGAGATATAGTGTTATACTTTTCAAAGAGGTGTATAAAAGTGGTATTACATCGACTCTAGTAGGCACTTAGAAATTTTATACTTTTTGAAGTGGATTCCCTAAGTTGTTTGACAATAACTCTAGTAGGTAGTTCATAATTTCTGGATATGGATAGGGACAAGCTCCTGGAATCAATTTATTTTTGTGGCTTTTTCTCTGTTTTTACTTAGTTTTGAAGTGATTAGGCTCTTTGCTTTTTCCCATTGTACTGCATTTATTATATTATTATGAATCATTTTTGCCTTCTAGTTATACTTGAATTTCAATTTATTTATGAGGAGTTTTTTAATTCAGGCTGAGGAATTTGCTATTGCTTCATTGAAGAGAGCCCTTGGTGCTTTGAACACTCACCTTGCTTCCAACACCTATCTGGTTGGACATTCAGTCACCCTTGCTGACATTATCATGACATGCAACCTCTATTTGGGTTTCTCCCAGATCTTGATTAAGAGCTTTACCTCAGAGTTCCCTCATGTTGAGAGGTACTTCTGGACCTTGGTTAATCAGCCAAATTTCAAGAAGATTCTTGGTGAAGTTAAGCAGGCAGAGTCCGTGCCACCTGTTCCAACAAAGAAACCTGCTGCCCCCCCAAAAGAAACTAAACCAAAGGCGGAACCAAAGAAAGAAGCCAAAAAGGAGGTTGAGAAACCAGCAAAGGCAGAGGCTGCTGAGGAAGAAGAGGCACCAAAGCCTAAACCAAAGAACCCTCTTGATTTGCTGCCTCCTAGTAAGATGGTACTGGATGATTGGAAGAGGCTGTACTCTAACACAAAGACCAATTTCCGCGAGGTTGCAATTAAAGGTATCTTTCTTTTTTCTTTTTCTATGATATTTTACCCTCAATCATAGTGTAGATCTTTTACACCATGATTTATGTTACTTACTATTCCCCTATTACAGGATTCTGGGATATGTATGATCCTGAGGGATACTCACTCTGGTTCTGTGACTACAAGTACAATGAGGAGAACACTGTCTCATTTGTCACAATGAACAAGGTTGGTGGATTCTTGCAGAGAATGGACTTGGCACGCAAATATGCCTTTGGCAAGATGCTGGTTATCGGTTCTGAGCCCCCATTCAAGGTAAAGGGATTGTGGCTTTTCCGTGGGCAAGAGATCCCCCAATTTGTCATGGATGAGTGCTATGACATGGAACTCTATGAGTGGAAGAAGGTTGACATCTCAGATGAAGCCCAGAAGGAACGAGTGAGTCAGATGATTGAAGACGCTGAGCCTTTTGAGGGAGAGCCCCTTTTGGATGCCAAGTGCTTTAAGTGAAAAAGAGAACTATCTACTTTTATGTTCTATGTTATTTTCTGCCTGACAGTTTTTTGGTAGAGTTGTGTGTGTTTACGTGTTCACTGCTTCAGGATTAAGATAGACTGATAGTAACAACAATATAATGTTTTCTTCTCCAATATCATTTTTGAGTTCGATTCAGATATTTTATTACAATCAAGTTTTTCCTTTGCCAGATGTCTTAATGTGCTATTTTTGTTTTACAACTGTTTTCATTCAAGTTTTTTTTTTTTTTTTTCAATGGTTCTTACTTTTTAAGCCGGAGCATGACTTGCTTTCTGCTCTTGCATGAAATAATTTCTTGGCAGTCAGATTTTGCTGTTTTGTCATGTTTCGAAGGTAAACAGAGGAGAAAGACGTATCGAAAACTATCTAAGTCATAGATGACAGTAACATTGGCATTCTGCCTAGATCGAAATCTTGCATTAATCTATCTGCTTTCAGCTCCTGCTAGTAATCTCATTACTTTTCATGAGTCTTTCAGCTCCTGCTAGTAATCTCATTACTTTTCATGTTGCACTCATTTTAACTTACGTTCATATTGTTCTGGTGGAGCTTTTTTTTTTTTTTTTTTCAACTTTCTTTTCCTTTTACTCGACAGTCGACACCGTCACTAAATTAACCGATTTCCTCGTTATGATTTGACATTCTCACTATTTCATTCACCCCGGAGGCCGGAACTAGTAATCTCACCTAGGGGCGTAAGTAAAGGATGATGGGTCCTTGAATATTTGTTTCAGTTCAATTGTTTGAAGTGCATAATTTTTTTTTTTTGAAGAAATTGAAGTGCATAATTCAATCTTTGACAGTTGTGCTTACTTTTTCTTAATAAAAAAAAAATTTAACACTAGAATTGCACTCAAGGTCTCAAACCCGAGAATTAAGCGATTCTGATATATGATTTTGATTCTATTAGGAGATATATAAATATATGGAGGTTGTCCTTCGGTACATTATAATATAGTAGATGGACCTTTTTATAGTCATGCGAAAATGAAAAGATACAATCCATTTTTTCTAACAATATATTAAGGACTTATCAATTAGGTAGATTGATAGGGAGGGAATAAGGGCGGAAGCCATGGTGGAGAGCGGCCTTCCAAACTTTGTCCATGCTAAACATGCTTTCACCGCATTCATCCACGTTCCATTTTTCCACGCCATGAATGATTCCAGCTACTCTCCATGCACTTATCACCCGTCTTGGCAACCAATTCTGTTCATCATTTATTATTTTTATTTGATTTTTTTCAATAATATTAAAGGCAGTTTTATATAACCGAAATAAATTTAAAAAATATATAAAAATCTAGCAAATCAAACGACCAAGTACCTCACAAGAGTGCAGGTTTTCAAGAGATTTGGGAGCCACCATGGAAGGAGTAATTTGGTAGTAGCAATCTTTGCGCACATTCTTTAGTGGGAATTTGCAAAATGGAAGGAATAATGTTCCTGTTCTTGCCTGGAATTGTTCTCCTCGCCTCAATCCCTCCCCCACCAACCATATCTGCATCCACCATACCATCTGCTTATTAATATATTGTTTGACTTTAACATAATCATTCCATATTTTTGCTAATTATCTCTGTCTTGATTCCATTTTATTATAAATAAGTTAGGACCAAAAAAGGGCAAATTAATGCATACTATAAAATTTACCTTTTAGTAGCAAAAAAATAAAATTTACCTTTTGGTCATAATTTTGAGCAAGAAGAAAGTTATTTCCAAATTTGCTGTCTATGCTCTGCTTTAACTTGTTGTATACATCCTCATTCATTGTGGCAACTTGAACACCTTTTTGGCACAAGGCAAGGGCTATGGCATGACCAACTTTGGAAAGCTTTCCAGTCAAGAGTACTTGGGTTGTTTCTTTTGGAATGCTGTTCACTACAATTGCTGCTGCTAAACTGCTTCCATCTACAATCTTGGTTTTAAGCTTAGGGTGTCTTTGAATATAGAGCTCTCCATTCCCATTAAGCTCTTCATCCTATATATTTAATTAATTGTAGACAAATTATTAAATCAATTAAGGTGGAAAATTAGTAATGAGTAGCATAAACATATACAAAAATATACCTGGTTGAGAAGGCCTAAGCTCACCACCTTAGCTCCCTTCTTATCAGCTTCCAAGATAGCGTCTTCTATTAACTTATTGAGATCTCCTTTTTGAGTTCCTTTGGAGACATACTGCAAATTTTGAAATGTTAATTCATACTAATAACAATCAAAATGAGGACTTTCCACAAACAAACCCAATATTAAAAAATACAGAGAAAACTATATAAAAAGGGAAAATGAGAAAAACCCAAGATTGGAATTTGATTATTACATGGATAGTGTATCTTGGAACCACCCAAGATTGGAGTTTGAGCTTATCATTGAACACATTCCTCTCTGATACAAAGGTTCCGCCACAAAACCATGTGACAGGCCACATTACAATCTTCAAGTACCACTTGGAAGCGTAAGGCTTAGAGGCCAAGTAAGCAAAGCCAAACGGCAAATGATAGATGGAGTCTGTCGTGGTTAAATGCGTCAAATGAACCACGTCCGGCGAGTCTTCCTGCCTTTTCAGTGAAGTCTCATACAATTCATCCGATGACTTATCCATTGTACCATATATGTAGTCATAAATTGGCATGAACAAACAGTAATTGGTCCGAAATTGAGTGTGATGCAAAGAGTGATATCTGCCATTTTTGTAATGAAATTAATCATATCGATCATATGCTTTCATATTGAAAACCAACGAATTCGAAGGCAAATAATTATATTAATTTAAGTATGGTATAGTAAGTAAGAACTTACGAGGGGGTGTACATGAAGTACTTGAGAGGGGGAAAAACAGAGAAAACCCACTTGGGAACAAGTTCAAAATTGCAGTGTCCCATATTGTTCATGAAATCAATGTAAGTTATGTAACCAAAACCTGCTACAATGTTAGTTGTTCCCGTCACCACCATTGCTAGTAAAGGTATCATAAAGAGCAAGAAGTAGGCCACTTCTTCAATAAACGGGTGGATCACCGCTGCCAAAACATACAACATTAATATACACAAATTAATAATTAATTACTACAACTAATTTATTCATTAACATTCTTGCAAGAGAGAGAGTTTATTGATTATTACAAGTAATGGGTTCGGTGGCAATGGAAGAATGATGATGGGAATGGTAGCGAGAGTAGAGATAATGGTGGTGCAATGCTCGGTGGAACCAATAATAAAGGAACTCAACAGGACCAATATGAAGAAGAATTGTGAGTATGAATCCGTCTAATCGCCAGAAGGGAAAATAAGATGCTCCTGGTATTAGCATGTTTCCCAAGTAGGCACCAAGTCCACTTAATATTATCTGGTCATCCCTGCCATGGCCAAACATATACTATTATTAGGAGTCAAAAACCATTTAATAGCTAAAATTAAATGCTTATTAACCTTTTTAGTACCTTCTAAACTCTGGGGCTAGGGGCATTTTGCCCACCTAAATTATATTTCGGGACAACTCGTCCCTAAACTTCCAAATTCATTGTAGTTAGTTCCACAAACTTCCAAATTCAAGACAATTTTATCTTGAATTTAGAAGTTTATGGGGCAATTTGTCGTGAAAATAGTTTAGAGTCAAAATGTCCGAATTCAGGTGACAAAAGAGCTATAATAACCGAAAAGTTAAATAATTACCAGTTGCTTTCTCGGTCAACTTGGTCGAAGTCGATGGCCTTATCAACGATCCTATTGGATCCTTTGGCAGTTCGGTAACGGGAAAGAGAAATCCAAATCTGGTTGTGAAGGAATCTTATGATAACATATGGGAAAATGAACATGTAGAAAAGGTCTGCCTTCTTCTCTCCATCATGTAGAAAAGTGTAAACGGTATGAACCCCCCAAGGAGCCAAAAGAGCATACTAAACACACCAAGCAAAAGCAAAACAATGGGTGTAATTGAAAAGCAGCGAGACAGTAAATATTAAGAACAAATAATTATAATGCTATATATATATAGAAAGAAACATGGAGATAATTAAGGAAGAAGGAAGAACCTTGAAGTTGCCAAGGGGTTCCCATGGCCATTTAGTGAGAACTCCTGGTTTAGTGGCCATATTTCTGATCAGCTGATTCTTAATCCGATGTTCAGTCTTTTCCCCAACCAAGTTTATATAGGATTATTATTATTATTACGTACGAGTTGATAGTGCAAGAAATAATAAATATGTTTCGCATAGGTAGTTGGGAAAATGTGTAATTATTATAAGTGTGGGAAATGTATTATTATTATAAGTTAAATGAGAGAATTAATAGGTTAGAAACGTTTTGAAATGCTATTTATAAAAAACAAACGAACCTAATTAAACTAAAAGCAATCTCCAGCAC
The DNA here is from genome assembly GCA_001974825.2 of Corchorus olitorius. Lineage (NCBI taxonomy): Eukaryota > Viridiplantae > Streptophyta > Magnoliopsida > Malvales > Malvaceae > Corchorus > Corchorus olitorius. The sequence continues at coordinate 65,415 of AWUE01016378.1, forward strand.
GACATTCTTAATAAGATTTTTAAATGGCACTGTCAGTATTGCCAGCTGGTTGAAGAGACTAATCTTCGGCAAAGGTCTAATCCCAATAGTTTCAATTATTACTAGTACTAGTATTTACTACTTGGAGGCTGTTGTTGGTAATGAACTTTGTTCTTGTACCGACAAAAAAAAAGTTATGAACTTCCTTCGTTAAGAATTATGATTTTTATCAATAAATTACAAATTAATTATTCACAAAGATGTACGTTTTGAGAGTGGCGGATCCAGAAAAAAATTTTAAGGACGGGTACAATATTTTGATAGTAAACGTTTTGATATGCAATGCAAAACGCATTCGATCCTCTTTACAATTCATATAAATATAAAAATGAATTTATATATGGCAAATTATACAATACACCGGCGGTGGAGTTTAGCAGACTACACAAGCGGATCCTGAAGGGTAACATGTGTCCTTTAGGGACTAAATTGAAATATTTAAAACTTAATTAATTCAAAAAATGGACATGTGTCAACTCCATATATACACGATTCTAGATAAATTGTTAGATAAAAACATTGGGAACATGTCAATAATGGTCTCTCTCAACCAATGATATTATGCCAATTTAAAGAGTTTAATGCTATCATAGTATAAATTTTATATATTGTAGGATAACTTACCCTAGCTATTAGTACGTTCTACATATTTAAAAGTTGTGAGTAATAATTTGTATGGTGTTTTGAATAAAAAATTTAACAGTTTTTTTCTTTTTTTAACATAAGATGCCGATATTAATTAGTCGGCTAAGTTCTCAAAGTAACTAGAAATGCGCGCATGTCTGTCTTGCTCAAGTCATGGAAGAAGCCATGAGGCCGGCGGATCTTCAAGCACCATCCTAGGGACATGTCTAACCATACATAGTCAACCAAAAAATTAGGACATTGAGGTGATATGGTAGGAGTGATTCATTCAATATAATATTGAGTTTTTGCATCAATAACTTCGCCTAATTTAATTGTCTAAATATCTCGTTTGACGTTTTATATAAAAAAAATAACTATAATTTTTAAAACCTATACAATAATTCTCCTTAAAATATAGAATTTACACCTTATAAACTCTACTTATTTGTAACTAACTGCGCTAAATCTAAAAATAAATTCTTATCTTAATTATTAGGCGCAATAATAGTAGAACCAGATGTGACAAAAAGTATTTTCTATATATATATATATAATAATAATATAATAACAATAAGAAAACTTATCACAATATAAATGTATAAATCTTAAAAGTTTCAAAAAAAAAAATCTAAAGGGTTTCTAATCTTTCTCTGGTCGATCGAGAGAGCGCATGTTCCAACGAATGCATTTTCGATGAGTATTTGAACAAGTTTCAGTTCTGATGAATCGAATTTGTGTTTTCACCCTTACTTCATAGAGACCACCCACTGTCTCTCTATCATCATTTTAATTTGGTGAAGAAAAATTGTTGAGAATTGCATATCAAAAGCTTTTATTTTCTTCGCTTTTGGTTGATTATTATTTTGTTATTATCACTTCTTATTCCGTCTTTTTATTAAAAGGCAAATTATACAATACACCGGCGGTGGAGTTTAACAGACTACACAAGCGGGTCTTGAAGGGTGACATGTGTCATCTAGGAACTAGATTGAAATATTTAAAACTTAATTAACTAAAAAAATGACATGTGTCAACTTCACAACCCGCTTGTGGAGTTCAAAATTTACACCGCCGGTGTATCAAAGAATTACCCTTATTAAAATTGGAAAAACTAATATATATAAAGCAAAAGTGAAATGAATATATCATTTTGTTATATAATTCTTTATTTTTTGGAAGGCAAAGATAAGAAATTTTATTAACGAAATTAAAGAGGCACAAAGGGTGGAAACATACAAAGACAGCACTAGAAAACACCAGAAGCAACTAACAAATTCAAACAAGCCCAACAGACAAAAACAAACTAGCAAATCCAATCTCTCTATATCCAAATATTTAATTACCAAAACAAACAAATTACGAAAACTTAATTACGTTCATGGGACTTGAATGCAAGATCTTTAAGTATATTCTCACTTTGGGATTTTTTTTCCCCAAAACAAGCAAATTACCTAATTCGTGAGAGGAAGAGTTTCATTTTCTTTCTTCTTCCCTTTTGTTTTTGACCGACAGATCATCGAGGATCAGTGTTGGCATTGATATATACTTCTTTAATTTATTATTCTCAACAGATTCAATTATAGCAATGCATATAGCTAGCTAGGATACTAGGACATGATATTTGTGTATTAAATAAATATCTTCCTTGTCTTTTTAATTATATGCACGAAACACACTCTACAGTTTCGGACTTAATTATACTACCTAAAAATCTCGATGAGCATCCTATATTTTTCACAGTAATTAGTTGGAATTTATTATATTGTACCTTTTTATTCTTTAATTATCTTGAATGAAATCATAGCGGTGGTTGGCTATGTGGTTTTATGTTTAGTGGCATTGGCTATGTGGTTTTATGTTTAGTGGCATATATATATATATATATATATATATATATATATATATATGGAAAATCATACACCGTCAGTGGAGTTCAACAGACTACTCATACGGGATTTAAAGGTTGCCATTTGTTCTTTACAGTATAGATTTTAATTTTTAAATACAAAATTTATTAAGGAATGTGGTATGTGTCAACTCGTTAACCTGCTTGTGGAGTCAAAATTTTACACTATATATATAGGAAAATTATACAATACACTGTCAATGGAGTTTTGCAGATTACACATACATGGTTGAAAGGGTTGATATGTGTTTTTTAGAGAATAGTTTTGAATTTTAAAAACAAAATAAAATAAAAAAATGGTTATGTGTGTCAACTACTCACCCCCTTGTGGAATCCAAATTTTACACTGTCTATTTATAGACATGTAATCTTCCTTAATTATTTGCTAGAACTTGTTTAATTTTTTTAACATTTTGGTTAATAGATGTTATACATATTGTATTACAGCATTAATTAGTTCAAGTGGTTGGTATATGTGTTCCCTTTATTCAAAGAACACGAATTTAGATTTCAATATATATCTTCAAATATATTAGGGAAAAAAAACATGAAAATTGCACCTATTCAAATTAATTTATTATTTTACAATTTCTTTTAAATTAAAAAAAAAGTTTGACGAAAGGTATGACAAGGTCGGAGCACTCCCAAAAAATATATATTTTCAAAAAATCTATCTCACATTCTCACTTTTGTCGCAGAAGAAATCACTTACCATTCTCCATTATTTTACTCAATTTTTCTAAGGTTTCAACTCTAATTTAATGTGTGGCCAAAAAAAAAAAGAACTCTAATTTAATGTGCACACAACCAAAAATTTCCACCCCTATAAATGATGCGATCATGGTGATATACAAGAAGGATGAGTGTGTGTGAAATCCGGCATATTTGAATAGTGTAATTGAATTATATGCTGAAAAGGTTTATGACTAGTGAAAGGAGATAGCATAGCGACGGAATTGATTGTTGCTTGTTAGTCAAAGAAAGTTCTGTGATAGGGATACCTTCTTTTATTTTTATTTGATCTTCTTCTCAACCAAATGAATTCAATTGAATTAAAGGTGAAAAAGGTGGAGATAGTTAGTTACCAATCGATTATAGAAGTTTTGGCTAATTATTTATATGAGATATCGAACGTGTACTAATTGGCCTGGTACGTACATGATCACTCAATCACACAATTTATGAGGAATAAGGAGATGACACAACGATAAGCAGCGTCGGTCATATCATGTCGGGTCGTTACCGGATATAAGACTTACTCAAATTGATTTTCTAGACAAATTGCGCCAAAGAGCAATGTTTTAAATACGAAATTAAAGATAAGATTTCATCGCTTCTTCAAGCTGATGCCATTGGACTACTCTGGCCTAGAGCCATTTAATTAGTTTTTGTATTGATTTCTCTCCTTTTTATATAAAAAAATTAAAGACACAGTGGAAATAATCAAGTACCCGATTGGTGAGCATACTGTAAAATGGTGTGGTCACGAGTTCAAGTCTCACGGAATATAAATTTGTTTATTTAGTACGTAGAAATTTATCAAAGGTAATATTTTAATTTGTATCTAGTTCTCATTAAATATTTGGATATAGAGATTTATTCCGAATTAAGAGAATATTATTACTAGAGGTTTATTCTTAATAAAATAATATAAGATATGTATTATATAGTTACAATTTGAATATCCCTGTTAAAAATTATTTATATTTTTTTTGTTCAATTGATTTTTTAAAATTGTATTCAAATTTTTATTGTTGAAAATTTTGAAAAAAAAATGGTGATTTATCATGTTTGTTTAGTGTTGAATTTTTCAAAGAATAAAAATGGAAAGTACAAAAAAAAAAGATTAAAGAGTTGATTTGGTGAGAGATGGTGCACAATAAAAAAGAGAGATTTGGTGAGATTTGATTTGGTTAAAGAGTTGATTTTTTTTCACCAGAAAAAGAGAGATGATGCATAACAAAACTTGACTATCATTTAAAATTATTGAAAAAATATTACATGGCATTAATATAATGGGATCCTCAAAACCCCCCATATTTCAGGATCATCCTAATAAAATTTAAACTCTATATTCATTTATAATTAATCTCACACTTCCCATGCAGCGGACCACGTATGATAATATAGTTTTTTTTAAAGGATCATATGATCCTTTCACATGCTAAATATGAGAGAGGTGGCCATGTGGATGGTTATTTGGGATGGCTAAATAGCATTTTCTCATTAATTAATAGGGAGAGAGAAAGGGCGGAAGCCATGGCGGAGAGTCGCCTCCCAAACATCGTCCATGCTAAATATGCTTTCATCGCATTCATCAACGTTCCATCCTTCCAGGCCATGAATGATCCCAGCTACTCTCCATGCGCTTATCACTCCTCTTGGCAACCAATTCTGTTCATCATTCATTTTTATTTTCTTAACCATATACCCAATTAACAAATATATAATGAAAAAAAGCAAATCAATTATGATTACATACCTCACAAGAGTTCAAGTTGCCAAGAGATTTGGGAGCCACCATGGCGGGAGTAATGTGATAGTAGCAGTCTTGGCGCACTTTCTTTGGTGGGAATTTGGAATATGGGAGGAATAATGTTCCCTTTCTTGCCTTGAATTGTTCTATATGGCTCAATCCCTCCCCCACCAACCATATCTGCATGCAACATGTTCTATATTAATTAATTACTATAGCCTTAATTAATTAGGTGTTTGTATATATATTATTGTTTGAATTGATCACATATCTCATTCGAAATTTTGCTAATTAACTAGCCCTGTCTTGATTCCATTTATGAATAAATTTGGTGTTTTCTTGGATGCAAATGCTACGGTACAAATAGGTGCAAATAGTTAATATAAAAATTTACCTTTTGGTCATAATTTTGAGCAAGAAGCAAGTTAATTCCAAATTTGCTGTCAAGGCTCTGCTTTAACTTGTTGTATACATCCTCATTCATTGTGGCAACTTGAACACCTTTTTGGCACAAAGCAAGGGCTATGGCATGACCAACTTTAGAAAGCTTTCCTGTCAAGAGTACTTGGGTTGTTTCTTTGAGAATGCTGTTCAATACAATTGCTGCTGCTAAACTGCTTCCATCCACTATCTTGGTTTTAAGCTTAGGGTGCCTTTGAACATAGAGCTCTCCATTCCCATTAAGCTCTTCATCCTATATATTTAATTGTAGACAATTAGGTGGAAAATTAGTAATGAGTAGCATAAACATATACAAAAATATACCGGGTTGAGAAGGCCTAAGCTCACCACCTTAGCTCCCTTTTTATCAGCTTCCAATATAGCGTCTTCAATTAACTTATTGATATCTCCTTTCTGAGTTGATTTGGAGACATACTGCAAATTTGGAAATGGTAATTCATGTGATGAAATTGATAAATTAAAGTGACAATCAAAATGACGACTTTCCACAAACAAACCCAATATTAGAAATACAGAGGAAAGCATATAAAAAGGAAAAAGGAGAAACACCCAAGATTGGGATTTGATTATTACATGCATAGTGTATCTTGGAACCACCCAAGATTGGAGTTTGAGCTTATCATTGAACACATTCCTCTCTGAAACAAAGGTACGGCCACAAAACCATGTCACAACTGGCCACATTGCAATCTTCAAGTACCACTTGGAAGCGTATGGCTTCGAGGCCAAGTAAGCAAAGCCAAGCGGCAAATGGTAGATGGAGTCTGTGGTGGATAAATGCGTCAAATGAACCACGTCTGCCGACTCTTCCTGCCTTTTCAGTGAAGTCTCATACAATTCATCCGATGACATGTCCATTGTTCCATATATGTAGTCGTAAATTGGCATGAACAAAGAGTAATTGGTCCGAAATTGAGTATGATGCAAAGAGTGATATCTGCCCATTATTGATCCGGCCACATCAATTATATATCATATATTTATGCTAATATGAAATTTTTTTTTTAAAAAAAAGTTATTCAGATTATTAATTTAAGCATAGGAGTAAAAACTTACGAAGGAGTGTACATGAGATACTTGAGAAGGCGAAAAGCAGAGAAAAGCCACTTGGGAACAAATTCGAAGTTGCAGTGTCCCATATTATTCATGAGATCAATGTAAGTTACGTAACCGAAACCAGCTACAAGGGAACCTGTTCCTGTCAACGCCATTGGAATTAAAGTTATTGTAAAGAGCAAGAAGTAGGCAAATTCTTCTGCAAACGGGTGTATTACCGCTGTCAAAACAACAATTAATTTTAGTACTATATAATTTGGGGTAATTAATGTTCTAGATTAAGTAAGTGTCAAACTATGCAAATTTAGTTAATTAGTATGATTACAAGTAATGGGTTCGGTGGCAATGGAAGAATGGTGATGGGAATGGTATCGAGAGTAGAGATAGTGATGGTGCAATGCCCTGTAGAACCAATAATAAAGGAACTCGACGGGACCCATATGTAGAAGAACTGTGAGTATAACTCCGTCTAATCGCCATAAGGGAAAATGAGATGCTCCTGGTATTATCATGTTTCCCAAGTAGAAAACAAGCCCATTTAATATGATTTGGTCATCCCTGCCAAACCTAAATTATTTGTACATGATATACAATTAGGAATCAGAAATGAAAAGGCTTAATAGACAATTTGGCCTCTGAACTCGAAGAAATGGATTAGTCCTCAAACTTTCAAAATTACCAATTAAATACCTGAATTTGGAAAAAAAAAAAAAATCAGTTATTTTAGATGAAAGTTGGTTAAATTGCTTTAACAATTGAACGAAATTTATCGGAACCACAATTTCTGTGCCAAACGGGCTAGTTTTCGTCTAATTGTTAATGGAATTTAACTAATTTCCATCCAAAATTGCTAAGTTTTACCTTTCTTACAAATCCAGGTGTGTAATTGACAATTTTGAAAGTTCAGTGACTAATTTGTTCATTTCTTAAAAGTTGAGGGACCAAATTGTCTATTAAGCCAAAATAAAGAAAGAAGCAAATTCAATGATACACACCACTATAGGCTATAGCTAACTATAATTACCAGTTGCTTTCTCGGTCAACTTGGTCAAAGTCGATGCCCTTATCAACGATCCTATTGTTTCCTTTGGCAGTTCAGTAACGGGAAAGAGAAATCCATATTTGGTTGTGAAGGACTCTTGTCAATAGAAATGGGAAAATCAGCAAGTAGAAAAGGTCTGCCTCCCTTTCTCCCTTATGTGCAAGTAAAGAGTAAGTGCTATGAACCACCCATGGAGCCAAGATAGCATACTAATTAACATGTTGTAATATAGAAAGAATCAGTATAATTTCCCAATAAAACATTTCAATCATCATAAGGGTAATCAAGCATTTAATGAAATCTTAAAAATAATCGAATAGAAATTTAAACTAATTAACATGGATGGAGGGGAGAAGAATAAAGGACCTTGAAGTTCCCAAGGGGTTTCCATGGCCAGTTTGTGAGCACTCCTGGTTTAGTAGCCATACTAATTAGTACTTGTGTTTAATTTATGTGTCTCCAATCCACAACATTCATACCTATATATATAGGAATACGGATACTCTCAAATGAAAAGGATATATGTATAATTAATTACTAGTTTAGAACCCAATCGTTGTCTTGAGATGAAAGACAATTTGTAAAATTATTGTCGGGAAAATTTCCAATGATTTCCACAAAGTTTATGATATAAATTATTATATTGGATAATTTTGTGAAGTTAATAGAAAACAACACTGAAAAATTATTAGTAATTAACTGGTGTTATAATTAATGATTTTATGAGTTGTGATCTAAATAAATTACAATTTATTTAAATTTCACTTTATTTTTTTAAGTAATTAATGAAAATTAATTTATAACTAACTACTGATTACACTTAAATTAATTATCATTGATCAATGTTGCCTATATTTATTGAAATTGTAAGTCTAATGTATCTATCAATTTTCCTTTTTTGAATCGATCGCATGTTCTTCAAATTAGATATATCTTACTCTATTCTATTCCATATTAAATGTAAAACTTATTATTGTTAGATGTTTCAAGAATTTTCACTTTCCTAAATTGAAAAACCATTTCCTTCCTTATACTTTACTTAAACTTGATTTTTATATGAGATTTAATGCTTTATATCAAATCCAATAATAAATCATGTAAAGCAACCCATAAATATTACTATAAATATTACTTTTCCTAAAACTTTGTGTCATATACGAAATATATTTTGAAAGTGGAACGGTGGGAATAATTGTTTGATACTATATTATAACCTAATTCATCAATCATCGTCAATTGAGGTTGATTGAGTTGATAAGCATTTAGACCTCTACTTGAAAGGTTTGGGATTTGAGTCGTGCCAATGAAAACCTTCTCTGAGCCTTGTGGCATGCTTTCACCCTAAACTGGGATAGCTTTCCCTCATCTAAACTTTTTAGTAGAAAAAAATATATTTTATCATCAATGATGGACTTAATAAATCAAAATTGATTACCACATAATAATCAATTTGAAAAATCAATTAATTTTGATTAGCACATACTATAATAATTTAGTAGTGATTTAAATTTGACCAATTTTATATAGCACAATAATTGTTTGAAAAATTATGTTAGTTACCATGTGATTTAATTACAACTAATTATCAAAATTAATGTTTTACAAATCATATTATATTTTTTATGGAAAGTAAATATTTATTGATTGATTACTATTTTAGTTACTCAATATATATATAAATTAAGTATAACTCCTCTAAATTTGACCAAGATTACGTGAAAAAGAAGTTTTTAAAGTAATATTTATATGTAGAAAATTAATTGAGTGAATTCATTATTAATGATTTTTACCAAGCTTAAGGTGTAAATTTATTTGTATTAGTTTAATGCATATTTAATTGTTTTGAAAGAATTAATTAGTTACTATATGTAAATTAGTAATGGTTGATTGCCGAAATTAAAGTTTTAAAAATTAAATTATAACTATTTATGAAAAAGTAAATAATTATTGGTTAAATATTGATTATAATTGCTTCAAAAAAATTTCTACTATAATTTGCTTTAAATTTGACCAAGCTTATGTAGAAAAGTTTTTTCCAAAAGCAACTTTATGTAGGAAGTTAAATGAGTGAAATCATCAATCATTTTTACCTGATTTTTAATGGGCCATCCATTCATGCTTTTTACTGATTGGGTTTATTACTGAAAACCCATTACAAGACTTGGGAGATATATATATGTTGTTTGGTCAGGGAGAAAATGAAGGAAAGTGCGAGAAAATTGAGCTTCGTATTCCTTTCCATCCCCCCCCACAATAATTGTAGCTTGGCATTAGTAGGAATATGCCAACTATGCTTTTTCTGAATCCTGATATGCTTGTCCTCCCATCTTGGAAAAAAAAAAAAAGACGTCTTAATTATTACTGAAGTAAATGGACTGCTCACAGCACTCATTGCAAAGCCACAATGGTGTGATTTATCATTTATGGAGGAAAAATTGCAAGGAAGAAAAAAGAGGCTGAACAATATAGCTTCACGAGTTGCCATGTTCTCTCTTCTGGGTATTTTCATTTATTATGCAAATTTGATTGGATAATGCTTTTGAATCTGATTGATATTTATGCAAATTTGTTACAAGTCTCTATCTTCAATTAATTAGGCCATGTTCTTGGTTCATATATAAAAGGAATCCTAATTATTTTTGCAAAAAATGCAAAGATTCCCTTGCCAATTTTAGGAATTGGCCCCTCACACCAAGTCACCAACTATATATATATATAACAAGTATAAAATCCGGTCGTTGTCCGGGAATGAAAAACAATATAAAAAGGAACTGTTGTAAAATCTACTACATTTTTTACAAAGTGGTTCAACTTTGAATTTTATAACTCACATAAGTGGTTGTACTAATACGATCTACTGTTGGGCTAAAGTAATAACATAATGAAAAAAGGTCAATGGGATGCAAATGATATATAGTTGAATTAGCCATTATAAGATTATCCTTGACATATTAATGACTCTACTAATTTATTTGAACCTATTAATACCACCCATGTGGTTAGATTCATCGAATTTCTAATATAAAGGTAAATTTGTAATTATGATCAATTTAATTTTCACTTTATTTTATGTAAAGTAATTAATGAAGATTAATTTATAATTGACTATTGATTTCACTTATTTTATTATATAAATGTAAATAATAATTATCACGAATTTATGTTGCCTATATTTATGGAAACTAATTAGTCAAAAAATTACTTACTTATGATGTAAATTAATTATAATTGATTTGATTTTGTCTGATTTTAATTTGATTAATTATTAATTGATCAATCCTTATCCAATTCTGAACGAAGGGAGTAATTTACTTACTATGGATGGCGAAAATGCTCCATCTTATAATATCACTGAGATGGAGAATGCCCCCCTTCTAAGGTGTCTGCAACTCTAATTATATCTTCAAGTTGTGGGTTTGGATGTTTTCAACATCAAGCTTCTTGAGAGATTACTGCCTTAATTAATTTCCTAGTGATGATTAATTAACAACTTTCCCCAATTGTATGGCCTATATTTGGGGTGATTTTTCTCACTTGTCAACTCTATGTTCCACACTCTCATAAATCTCACTGCTCCAAACCTGATTGCAAATTGAATCATCAGCCACAAGTAATTTCACATAATTACAAGCTATAATAATTAAGGACCATCTTTTTTTTTTTTGGTCCGGGGTAGGCTTGACTCGAATCCACAAAGTTTGATTTGTGGTAAGCTAAGCATGTTACCAAAATTTAAACCAAAATCTAAATTCCTAATAAACCACTAAAATTTAGTTATTTTTTCCTGGTGGAACACCAAAATTTATTTTGATATAAACTTTGGAGAATTGTTTATTCTTAATTGCTGTTATAATTAGACTCGTGACCAGAGAGTTACATTTGTTTAAGTTTGTGAAACCAATTTGCAATCTATATGTCATATGGGTGAAAGAATATATGTAATATTTAGATTTTGTTTGAAGAAATAGGTTGATGAAATAAAAAAAATGTTATGGATATATGGAAAGTAAAAAATAAAAAATATTGCTAATTGCTTTTTTAATTTTAATTAACTCTTCGTGATGCAGCAGAATCCAAAAACACAGATAAACTTAGAGATTAATAAATTGAATAAAATTGTAGAATGATTGATTAACCTCAACTTTAGGGTTTACAACCTTTAAATAGTCTTAGAAAATAACAGAAAATAAATAAACACAGAACAACAGAAGCGATAAAAAACTAAAACTGGGACATCTCACAAACGCGACCTTTTCATGCCCGAAACGAAGGCGGGACGGCTGCGCAGAGGTAGGCAATGGAGAGATAGTAATGAGAGAGGTGGACGTGAATGGTTATTTGGGATGGTTTAAGCATCATCTCCTTTTATAATTGATAAGAGGATATATGAGTAGGGAGAGAGAAATGGCGGAAGCCATGGCGGAGAGTCGCCTCCCAAACATTGTCCATGCTAAACATGCTTTCGCCACATTCATCAACGTTCCATCGTTCCAGGCCATGAATGATCCCAGCTACTCTCCATGCGCTTATCACTCGTCTTGGCAACCAGTTCTGTTCATCATTCATTTTTATTTTCTTAATCATATACCCAATTAACAAATAAATAATGAAAAAAAAAAAGCAAATCAATTATGACTACATACCTCACAAGAGTTCAAGTTGCCAAGAGATTTAGGAGCCACCATGGCGGGAGTAATGTGATAGTAGCAGTCTTGGCGCACTTTCTTTGGTGGGAATTTGGAATATGGAAGGAATAATGTTCCCTTTCTTGCCTTGAATTGTTCTATTTGGCTCAGTCCCTCCCCCACCAACCATATCTGCATGCAACATGTGCTATATTAATTAATTATTTAATTAGCCTGATCTAATTAGGTTAGTATATTACTACTATTGTTTAAATTGACATCAACATTCCAAATTTTTCTAATTAATTAGCCCTGTCTTGATTCCATTTATAAATAAAATTTACCTTTTGGTCATAATTTTGAGCAAGAAGCAAGTTAATTCCAAATTTGGTGTCAATGCTCTGCTTTAATTTGTTGTATACATCCTCATTCATTGTGGCAACTTGAACACCTTTTTGGCACAAGGCAAGGGCTATGGCTTGACCAACTTTAGAAAGCTTTCCAGTCAAGAGTACTTGGGTTGTTTCTTTTGGAATGCTGTTCAATACAATTGCTGCTGCTAAACTGCTTCCATCCACAATCTTGGTGTTAAGCTTAGGGTGCCTTTGAATATAGAGCTCTCCATTCCCATTAAGCTCCTCATTCTACATATTTAGATATTGACATGAAATTTCAAAGATTGCAAAACTCATAATTATATATATGTAGTAAATTTTTATTGTACAAACAAGTAAAGTATATATGTACCTGGTTGAGAAGACCTAAGCTCACAACCTTAGCTCCCTTCTTATCAGCTTCCAAGATAGCGTCTTCGATTAACTTATTGATATCTTCCTTTTCAGTTCCTTTGGAGAGGTACTGCAAATTTGGAAACCGTAATTCATGTGATCAAATTGATAAATTTAAGTGACAATCAAAATGAGGACTTTCCACAAACAAACCCAATATTAAAAAAACAGAGGAAAATACAGAGGAAATCATATAAAAAGGAAAAGGGAGAAACACCCAAGATTGGGATTTAGTTATTACATGGATAGTGTATCTTGGAACCACCCAAGATTGGAGTTTGAGCTTATCATTGAACACATTCCTCTCTGAAATAAATGTACGGCCACAAAACCATGTGACAGGCCACATTGCCATCCTCAAATACCACTTGGAAGCGTAAGGCTTAGAGGCTAAGTAAGCAAAGCCAAACGGTAAATGGTAGATTGAGTCTGTCGTGGTTAAATGCGTCAAATGAACCACGTCTGCCGACTCTTCCTGTCTTCTCAGTGAAGTCTCATACAAATCATCCGTTGACTTGTCCATTGTTCCATATATGTAGTCGTAAATTGGCATGAACAGAGAGTAATTTGTCCGAAATTGAGTGTGATGCAAAGAGTGATATCTGCCCATTATTAATTTATCAGACATTAATCATATCGATCATATGGTTTCATATTGAAAACCAACAAATTTAAATGCAGATTATATTAATTAAAGTATGTCACTCACGTGGGGGTGTACATGAAGTACTTGAGAGGGGGAAAAGCAGAGAAAACCCACTTGGGAACAAGTTCGAAATTGCAGTGTCCCATATTGTTCATGAAATCAATGTAAGTTATGTAACCAAAACCTGCTACAATGTTAGTTGTTCCCGTCACCACCATTGCTAGTAAAGGTATCATAAAGAGCAAAAAGTAGGCCACTTCCTCAATAAACGGGTGGATCACCGCTGCCAAAACAACAATATATATCTAATTTGAGTTTTCATTAATTAATACATTAATTATGCAACTTTATTTAATTTTGATTTAGAAGAGAAGAGAGAGGTTAATATTACAAGTAATGGGCTCGGTGACAATGGAAGAATGATGATGGGAGTGGTAGCGAGAGTAGAGATAATGATGATGCAATGCCTTGTGGAACCAATAATAAAGGAACTCGACGGGTCCCATATGAAGAAGAATTGTGAGTATAATTCCGTCTAATCGCCATAAAGGCAAATTAGATGCTCCTGGTATTGTCATGTTTGCCAAGTAGGCAATAAGCCCATTTAGTATGATCTGGTCATCCCTGCCAAATAACCCAAATTATAATTGAAAATGATATAGAATTAGGAATTTAAAAAAAAGAAATAAATAAGCAAAATTCAGTGAATATATAACACAACTATATATAGGATATAGTTAACTATAATTATTACCAGTTGCTTTCTCGGTCAACTTGGTCAAAGTCGATGCCCTTGTCAACGATCCTATTGTTTCCTTTGGCAGTTCGGTAACGGGAAAAAGAAATCCATATTTGATTGTGAAGGACTCTTGTCAATAAAAATGGGAAAATCAACAAGTAGAAAAGGTCTGCCTCCTTTTCTCCCTTATGTGTAAGTAAAGAGTAAGTGCTATGAACCACCCATGGAGCCAAGATAGCATACTAATTAACATGTTGTAATATAGAAAGAATCAGTATAATTTCCCAATAAAACATTTCAATCATCATAAGGGTAATCAAGCATTTAATGAAATCTTAAAAATAATCGAATAGAAATTTAAACTAATTAACATGGATGGAGGGGAGAAGAATAAAGGACCTTGAAGTTCCCAAGGGGTTTCCATGGCCAGTTTGTGAGCACTCCTGGTTTAGTAGCCATATTTATTTACTTCTGCTTAATAATTTCTGTGGTCTCAATCCACAACATTCCTATATATATAGGATTACGGATACTCTCTAATTATGAAAAAGATATAGTGGTATAATTGTGATTGCAAGAGGGCTAGCCAGCCATTTTGCAATTTGTAATCACATATTAATTAGTGTCATACTCTAATAATTAAATGTGTATGGCATTGGCATGGTCAATAATATATGTCATAATCCATATGGAAAGACAAAAATTAGAAGGAAAGAAAGAGAGAGGAAAAAAGAAAAACTATACCAAAAACAATGAACGCAAACTTGACGTTAACATGCATTTGCTAAATATAACCCACATTATTGTTTTTGTTAGAAGTTGAAACTATGATGTTTCTATATTAATTAAATGCGCCTATCAAACGAAGGACAGGGACCCCCTGGAGCCCCAAGCCTCCCATACTTAGATTTTTAATTTATGCATTGCATTCTGCCCTTAAACGAGGGGTAGGGACCCCCTCGATCGAGCCTTCATGCTCCCATGCTTTGAATTTGCATTATGTGGCAAATGATCAAAGTCAAAGACAATGAGCTCGAGCTAAATCTGATGCGATTTAATTTATAGTAAAAATCTAAGGTTTGCAAAAGTCTCGATTTGAACTTTAACTTTTCTATTTTGGTCAATTGAAGTGTAAGGTTTTTGGTCATGTTGATTGCTCTAAAGTCTAAACTAGCTAGTTCTTGAAAAGCAATGGGTGCATGAAAGCCCAAAGTAATGCTTGAGCCAGTTATTTAAAAGAAAACTCCACCATTGCCAACTAGGTCAGACATTGTTCATGACATTGTTCAAAGGAGAAATCCCATGTTGTGAAACCCTCTGCAGCAAAAAAGGGCAAAGCTATTACTTCTGCCACAAAGTTGCCAATAATTCTAGGTCTTATGTCAACCGATTTTCTATTTGGAAAGTGTCGTTACTGAAGGTGTTTGTCAACAAGATAATATGGTTATTTAAACATGTTTCACCTAAAAAAGCTATAGTTGCATATGCACGAGTTGCTGAGATTATGAAACAAATTAAACCTAAGAAGAGAAGCCCCAATGTTAAAATTAAAGTCAGTCCAAGTTAGTTCTTCCTCTAACTTTGGTACAATTTTACCATCATCATGTTGATTGCTTGTGAATTGAAGTTGTTAAAAGTAAAGTGTGATTTGAACCCATGACCTCACTGTCTAGATACCTACTTGTTGAGCTAACAACTCGAGTTTAAAACCAGGAGGTGTAAAACCATGAGAGTATTATTAGGGAGAGGCTATAAATACTCGTGATTTATACTCAAGAATAGCACTTGGTACAAATATAAGAGGTATTTAGGTGTTTGGATACAATAATATATTTTTTAGTTGTTTGGAGACATGCAAATTCAAGGTAAAAAAATGTAAGTACTATTCTTAAATGCAAGTCATGAGTACTTATAACTTTCCCCGTATTATTATTCAAAAGTTTATGAGTGACATATATTTTTTTAAATGGTAAATTTATTGATAATCGAAGAGTGATTAATAATCACTACAAAATGAACAAGACCAAAATATTGAGTGTGTGATGCGGATGTGAGGAGAGATTATTAGGTGAACCGGGTCCACCACGTCATCCGTGGTCCCGACTAATAAGATTTTGACAAATCAGAGTTTTTCCTACAATTTCTAAAATCCTAGCCAATTAATGTCCTAAATTTAGGGACTTACCCTGTAAATCTCATCTAGTGAAACTAGGGGCTAAACCTGGTGCTAAATTTGTGCCTAAATTTTAGGAATAAATCTGACTTGTCAAAATATTATTGGTCAGGACCATGGATGACGTGGTGAACCCGGTCCACCTAATAATTTCTCGGATGTGAGATCTTTATTGAGCATTTTTGCATACATTAGAGTACTATTTAACAAAATTTGAGCAATTTCGCATAGACGTTAATAATTTATTTAACCAAATTAAAAAAATATGAGTCCTAAATTGAGTATTTTTGCATATATTAAGGATCTATTTAACCAAATTAAAAGTATAAGCCCTAATTAAACATTTTCGCATATGTTAAGGATTTATTTGAACAACTAGCCTTATTCAAAGTGTATGAGTAAAGTTTAATTAAATTAAAAATGCGAAAATGAAAAGAAAAAGAAAATTGCAGGCGGAAAGTTCGATTTGGAATATTAAATGTACCGAGGGACAATATTGCAAAAACAGCTTCTTTGTCGCAGACAATTTTGAAAAAACAAAGAACCAAATTCGCTTTGAACTGCGAAAAAAAGACCGATTCCTCTTTCTCCGCCCAGCGTGAGAGAGAGATTGAGAGAATGACTGAAATTTCAAGAAGTAGATCGCTGCGTTTTCTATTGTTTTTCGCTTCCGTTTCAATACAATTCATTTCAGGTTTCATTCCTAGATCTATCTATGCTCGATTTATGTTTTTGTTTTATGATAGGAATTTTATTCTTTTTAAATTGAAATATCTAAATTGTTTTATCCGGAATTCCAATTCTTAATTGCATGAAAATTAAGTTATTCGAATTGTTAATTTGCGTAGTTTATTTTTTTAATCGAGATCGAACTACTTCTGGTATTGATGTCATGCGAATCTCTCCTTTTTTTATTTGATTAGTTCATGGAATCGCTTCAATTTGTTAGCTTTTAGTAATTTTTGATACTCTGTTTGGTTGCTGAGAAAATTAGCATCGAATGAACGTAAAAGCAAAGCACTTTTTTCCCCTTTGCGAGGGGATGTGGAAAGGAAATTTATTATTATTATTATTAAATCCAATAAAATTTGCTTTCTTGCTGTTGTTAAAATGCAATTACCACAATTTTGCCTTAGGTTAGATTTTGTAGTTTGAAGAAAGAACTGAAAGGTGCAAGTAATGTTGTTGATCTCAAATTGCTGTTATGAATCTCAAACTTTGTCATAAATCTGCTATTTTTATTTTTTAGTGGTATAAATTGGCAATAAAGATTTATGAAGCATGATCAAACTTAAGATGTTCTTCAAACTCAACATAGTTAATAGTTAATACGATTTCAATTCTATGAAATTTTTTTAATATGGAGTCTGCTTGAAACTACAGTTTAGTTTCGTTGCATACAGCATAATGGAGATGGTTAATTACTCCTTATTAATTGGGTACTTGCTTTTTAGCTTATTTAAAATGACCTTTTTGCAGCTGAGCTTGATTTGAAGACTGATTAAGCTGCTGTGACAGACTTTTAGAATAGGGAATGTTCTTTATGCTGCATGCTTAGCAAATTATTCGTGTTAAACTATTTTTCAAATTTGTTTCCTTCCTTCAGGTATCTCTGATGACTCTACAAGTTCAAAAAATAGCTCAAAGACCAAGTCTAATGCAAGCAGTAATACTGGGACCAAGGTAGTTCTCATATTGCTTGGGCTTGCTGCACTAGGGTTGATTTCATTTCTCCTTTTCAAGTTCTGGCAAAAAAAGAAACGAGACGAACAATATGCCCGTCTTTTGAAGTTGTTTGAGGAAGATGATGAGCTCGAGGTCGAACTCGGCCTTCGGGACTGACAGCATCATTAAAAACTGAGCTCATCCAATTTGAGGTGTGTTCATAAATTTGTCTTTTTGGTTTTCAGTTACTGAGTTTGAAATGCATTCATTGTTCTGTTTGTGAGGAAATTTTTTTTCATTATTCATGTTTTTATGATCACCATTGTAATTGCTCGGTCAAAATGTTCAATAAGTATAAATATGGTTAGACAGATTGTAATCATTTCCACTACTCTAGAACTTTAGGATCCACTGTATTGGGCTCAACACGAAGTCTGTCGTTGTGCATCTGTGTCAAAACATATCTATCCGTTCAACACAGTAGAGAATTGACAATTTTGTTACAGTAGAGCTGAATCTCATCATTGCTGTAAAATATATAGACCTTGCCTTGGAGTTGTTTTGCTCTCAATTTTCATTTTAAGACTGTTTCATGTTGATTCTTACCAGTAGCTGCCTGATTTATTGATTTTTCATCTGATCATACTCATCAATTTGATTCTATCTGGTTTTGCATTTTAGCATCATTTAATGCTGTTCTTTTAGCCACTGACATTTTGTTTTCTTGCTCTGTGATATGCAGGCTGAAATGGCCTCAATGGCTATTGTTGTTTAGAAAGCTCATTTGTCTTCACAGTCAACATCAGGCTTTAGGCATATGATCCTGTGGTGAGATCAGATAATTTTTCAACCACAAGCTGTAGTATTTGTAATGATATATTGAAATGAAATTTCCGACGAATTTAAGTTTTGTGCCTAATTAGAATGGTGATGGATACCATTTTGTACAAGATGCTTGAGAGGTGTTTGTAAAGAGTGATTTTTTCATGTTCATTCACAATATTAAATATATATTGATATATATATGTTGATAGTATCGGGGTTGATACTTGATTCTCCTTCTAAATAAGAAGTTTGCTGTTAAAAGTTAGTTTAGTGTGTCTCAGAATTCCTTGTGCTGAAAACGAAAAAGGAAGGATTATATTGCACTTTAGTCTGCAAATAAGGGCTTCGACCTTGTTATGTACTTCAAGCCAAAGTTGCTAGAAAGATGATCACAAGCTTTTAGAATGAAAGAAGAACCCTTAGAAGATGACCACATGATTACAGACCCTTTGTTGAAACGGCAATGGGTGGAAGCAAACTCCCCCCTTGTATGAAGGGCATTGCTAATACACATTACTTGACTTAAGTTTTATATAAAAGTTTAGTTTATTCTGTTTTGGAAATGAAACTGAAGAACATATTTTCTAGTTATTAATTTTCTTTTCTCCCTGCAGCAGCTTTCAATTCTGTCGCAACAGGAAAAACATAACACTAGAAGGATAAAAGATCATATTAAAATTTTAGAATAGAAGCAAAAGGCAGACAAATTTGGTAGTACACTGAATCAAAAGGCAGAATCAGAATCAGCTGAGAACTAATTCATAGCTTACCACTTCAGTCGCCGTGAAACAAATTTCTACAAGCATCTGCCGTGACCAACTCTTTGCATAAATGGAAACAATTTAGCATAACTAGTACATATTGATCAGTTCATTTGCTTGCAGAGACGCATCAAATAAACCAAAGAAAGAGAATAATACTTATTATTAGGTCAAAATACAATACAATGACTGTATCTTTTATAGTGAAGAGCATGCATACGAAGCGATATGCATAACATATAGTAAGATTGTCAGTGCAAAGAATGTTCCAAGTACATTAGAGGTTACGAGACCCAGAAGCAGAAAGAACGTGACTAAACAAATTAGGGAATAGGTTACTTTAACTAATGAGAGTAGAGAAGTCAACTTTAAGGGGAATGATACATGAAAAGAACAGGGATCAATGAAGAAGATAACCCAGATGCAAAATCATCATTTGCACAAAACTGATAGGAGTTTGACTAGCCCTTCCTGACTCAACCTCCCTAAGTTATGGTGAAACTAATCCATCAGAAAGCCATCAGGATTTTCAATTAATCAGATGCAGTAAACCAGCACCAAACCAAGATTCATCATGTCTAAGGTTATCTTCCTGTCTTGGCTCGTTTCATTCCTGTACTGTTAAATGGTGACATACTAGGGCTCATACTCGGGCTCATTCTTGGGCTCTCTTCCCTTAATGTACCATTTAGCAGAGCCAACTCCCTAAGCTGCTGTTTCTTATAGTTATCCAAGGATTCGTCCTGAAGATTGTAGGAAGGGAGGAGTTAGAACAAACAGAAAAGGAAGGGTAACATAAAAAAGGCCAAACTGCATCATATCATACCACAGGCTTCAGAAGGTTTTCTAGTATTGTAACAGCATAATCCAAACGAGAATTTATCATATCCTCGGGAAATTCAGCCTCCACCAACACATGTAGCGGCTCATTAAGGTGTTCATATCCAGGTTTATCTTTTAGTTTCTCTTCCTATAGAATATGTCAACAAGCCAATTGTGAGAATTCAAAGTAAGAAAAAAAGGAATAATTAAAGAAGAAAACATCAAAGGTTCTTGATATTAGAAGTAAATCTCAAAATGAAAATTGCAGAGTGGAAATCTTTCTATACTCTAAACTTCCATCTTATACGCATTTCACTAAGCTAGGGATAACCTGTCTTTAATCATGTGAGAACTTGCTTATGTAAGATAGTATTTGAAAACATTGTCACTTTATTTAAAAAAAGTGATCATTATAGTTACTAGGTGCTAAAATTTTGAAATACTAAATAAACATTAAGTATGTGAAATGCATATGGAGATAGACATCATCATGATATACAAAATTAGATGAGCAATTTTCAAGTAACCTACAATTTAAAATGGCCTTACTCTAGAATAAGATTGAGAGAAAAGAATGTAAACTAGGATATTGTACTCCTGACAGCAATGAGACACACTCCAATTTGCAAGAGATAAAAATAGAAACTTCCATTATATTAGAATATACACAAATGACTGAGCAAGAAGCAGCTTAAAAGACTCATCAAACTAACATTGTGGCACAACAATTACATGTTGACGATAAAAGCATTCATGATTGACTTTACCTTCACAGAATCCTTGACAGAACCCTTGCCTCTTATGTACACTCTACACTCTGTCACAGCTTCAACTCTCTTCAGGGAATTTCCTCGAGGTCCCAAAATTCGGCCAACAAAATTATACTGCAAAGCCTCTGAATTAGAACTGTTATTTTAGAAGGAAGTAAAGGAAAACTTACTCAAAATTTCAAGATAAGTTACATTTGGATATTTATCCACAGGCACATCAAGTCTAACAACTCTCTTTACAACTGGTGTTGTAGGAACTCCTGGCAAACCGGGCCAACCCATTGATGCAGCTTGAATTGGAGCAACTCGCTGCAGATGCCCATTGTCCTGAAGCACGATAATCATATCAATGAGATTTCATTTTCCTCTCATTTAACATTAATTAGAAGCCAAATATTAGTCTAGAGATAATTCATATTAATGATCAATATTAGACTGGTAAGCAATTATAAAGTCATATAAGAAACACACCAGAGTGTGTATGTAACAGTTAAATAGCATTACCTCTGTTTGCATAACAGACCATCCCTCCAAATCCATCTGTCTACCATTGGGATTATGACCAAAGGACCTAAAAGGACTATCATGCTCAAATCTTTCCTGATCGACAAAACCAGGAGTAAGACCTGAGACCCGTCTGATCTCTGCAGTGACATCAGTAAAAGCAAAAGTGACTCAAGAGGTTATTCAAATTGCCTATAGAGGGAAGGGTCATCATTAGGGGTTTATCATTTATGTTTGGTTATATGCTTGGCAGTAGAACTCCCTACAAACATGCCCTTGATAAGCTTACCTTTTGAAACTTTTGTTCAATTAGAACATGGATTCAAATCATAGCTTTAGGCACAAGATTTGACATCCTTGAGTGATGCATATGTAACATGTACCGACACAGATTGTTTTATTCTAAGAATGCCATTTATTCAACCAGTGTAACAGCACCCCAGAGTTTAATAATAAAGATTTAAACTTCTAATGAATCTTACAGTGGAGAAGAAGAAAAACAAAAGATTCAAAAACCTTGATTAAGAAGCCTGGTGCACATTGGCAGAACTTGAGTAAAAGGTATCAGCTTCTGTTTCTCGGCCAATAATTCAGCTAAATATCTGCCATTGTTACTTGAAGGTAAGTTAACATTGAAGATAACAATAATATATAGCACCATACTGAGATAATATTATAGAACATAAAGAACAAACACACAAACATGTAAATCTCCTTAAGCAAAAATATAAGCACCGATTGAAAAAAAAAACATAATCTTTTCTTTAAAGAATCAATTGTATAGACAAACTACATAGAAACAGAAAAAAAGGTAAGCTTTTCCATGGACCAACTCTCAAGAAACCACATCAATCAAGAACAAAGAAAGCTCAAATCTTTAGACCAATCAAACAAAAACCCATCAATAATTAAAGAAAAACTTAACCAAAAGAAAAACAAGAAACATGGGATTGGATTGATTACAGTAATAATTAAAACGAAAAAGAAAAAAAGAAACAACCTTTCACGATCTGTAGGAATAGAAGAAGGCCTGTGAGGAGAAGCAGGGACGCCTGGAGGCGGGTACTGGAAATAACTCCCAGGTGGGATTCTCTCTCCCATCATATATTCACCCTCTCTTAACCCTGCTTCATCCATTATTATCATTCAACAAACAAAATTTCTTCAAAGTCAACAATCCAACGTATACATATAAATACAGAGATAAGAAGAAGAAGAAGAGAAGTTTGAAAACCAAGACTTACTTCGATGAAGGGGAAAGGGAGGAAGAGAGTGGCAGGTGAAGAAGCTAAGCAAAAGGGGGCAGAGAAGAGATGCAAAAGTCTGCTGCCCTCTTTATGTGGAGAAGAGTGTCAATGAGAGACCAAAGCCCTACTCCAAGAGGACTCTTTGATGCTCTATTTTTCTCTATTTATACCCTCCCAATTTTTTACCACTCTCCTTTTCTTTTCAATTTTTACTTTTTTCCATCGACCTTATATTGAATTAATTCAATTTTTGTTTTTAATTTGTCTTTATCTAATTGAACCACAAAAAAAAAAAAGATTTTGACAGTGAATTTTCTCTCTTTATTCATGTCATGTAACATGTGTAATTCTAAAAAAATTGGGTTAAATTTCTTATTGTGTGAAATTTGTCTTTGTCAATATGAGGTTGTCATTGTAAATATCCAAAATCTTGCAAGATTTGGCGTAATTTTGCAAATTTATTTTGAGGTAAGCAAAATTATTGGCAAATTTAATTCCCTTTGATTTGTGGAGCTCCAAAAATTAGTATGGCCTATCAAAATTTGAGCACAAAAATTAGTTGCAAAGTAACAATTAATAATGGCGTTTAATTTTTAATAATAAAAGTTTAGGTTAGTATCTCAATATATTGTCGCCCACTCTCAGAATTATGGTAAAAAATGCTGAATCACTTGAACCAATCATTTATTGATAGTTGAACTTTTATTCTGACTCTTTACAAGTTAAGTTTAAGTTCGGATTAACAAATTTTTTTTTCAAATATAATAAGCCTTCTAAGAATCACATTTAATACCGACTAATCCATAACTGATCCGTCTTGGATCCTAATTAAAGGAAACTCTCTCGACACTTATTTTCTCATTCATAATCATCTAAGCAATACCTTAATTAAGTGACATGGAACTCTTTCCATTATAATTATTGATATGATAGGATAATAATATTATTACTTTTTTTTTAAATATAATATTATTACTTTGTAATATAAGAATTCACACAAGAATGTAATACTATTATGAACATCAATTCTTAGTTCTCAATAATTTTATATACGTTAAATGATCACACTATACACAAAATTTATGCACCATCTTTAATGCTGTCACATGGTTGATTGAGCTTCTTGCTCTTGGCAATGGTACAATCGAATCCAATGTTTATGTACTTTTTTTTTTTTCACAATCAATACCTTAACTTAAGTCCTTAACGGCTTAACCCAAAAGCAGCATGTATTTATAATTATATTCTATACATTACTCTTTTTTTAAAAAGGAAATGTGTATTTTTTATTTATACAAATGAACTTACATTGATTATCATATGAAATGAAATATGAAATATTATAATACTAGATCAAAATAAAACTTCATTACCCATTTTAGATATTGCTTCAGGATTCGAGTAGTTCTAAATATTATTTTGAGTTATGAACATTCTTTATAAGTTTCTATCATGTCCATCCCTTTTGTTTTCCTTTCTATACATAAGAATTTTATTAGCAACAAAAAAGTGATTAATTCGAACTCGAAGAACTCCTCGAATGACCCATAAATCATAAAACAAAACCATCATCTCTAATTAACATATTTAAGACTTTTAAACCCAACAAATGTACAAATATGAGGGATTTTATTCAAAATAAACTAAATTAATAAACAAAAGGTTGACTTCAACTTTTCAAATAAGTTCAAATGAGGGTCCTAAAACACAATTTCAACAAATTAAAATACATATTTAGTATATTATAAAAAATTGTACAAGTTGTTAGTTAATATTAGTATGTGATGTATATATAAATTAAAAAGTATGGGAAAATTTTATATCATACTACGTTTATCGAATTAATTTGGATTAATATGGTTTGATTTTTAATTAATATGATAACATCATTTTTCTATCAAAGTTAATGTGTAGGCATGATAAGCATTGGTTTTCATGTAAAGAGAACATAATTTGTAAATTAAATTCTATTAGGATCATCCTAAGACGGGGTGGTTTTAGGATTCCACTAGGATTGTGCCATCTAATCAAATCTTATCAAATTTGAATCATCATCAAATCCTAATTTACACCCTACCGCACCTAATTAAATTTTTATTAATTACTTAACCTCATCTTAATCTTAGTTAAAAAAATTAGGATTAGCAAACACGAAAAAAATAACTTATTTTTCTCACGACTTAATTTGGATTTGTTCTAAACTAATCAAATTAATTTGCCACTAGTAAAAGAAAAAAAATCTATTTCACATCTAAAACCAATGCTAATGTGAAAAATAAAAAGTCACTAAGGCAAAAAAAAAATTATAAAAAAAGTCACGATGCAAGTCAAATAAAAGAAGTAAATTATTCAATTTTAACTAAAGATTAAGATGAGGTTAAGTAATTAATAAAAATTTAATTAGGTATGATAGGGTATAAATTAGGATTTGATGATGATTCAAATTTGATTAGATTTGATTAGGTGGCACCATCTTAATGGAATCCTAAAACCACCCCTTTTTAGAATGATCCTAATAGAATTAACACTCAATTACTTAATATGTCTTCTTATTTGTTGAAATTGTATTTTTTGGCCCTTATTTGAGCTTACATGCAAAGTTTGGATCCTAAATTGAGATTTCAGCCTAAACAAAAACTAAAATCAAGACTCCCATCCGAAGGAGAGAAGGAGGAGCAATAAAAAACTTGAGAAAGAAAACTAGTAAAAATGAAAGACAAGTAGGAGGGTGTGGGGTGGCTAAAATTTTGAGAAAGACTATATTCTACTACTCTCCGATATTAAATACTACAGATTAAGAAAATGAAAAATGAAACACCTAATGGACATTCAATTATGATGGCCATAATTCAATCAATCATACTAAAATAGTATAATATATATATATATATATATATATATATATATAACTCAACCTAATACTTTGTTGAATAAGCAAATGCTTTGAAGTCTATCTTGAGATCATGAATACAATTCTACTAAAACCCAAAATTAGAAAATGGGATGACGAGTGGTAAGCTTCAACTAATATTTTAGGTTAGTCTATACACCAATATAGAAAAGAATGCCATTTACGAAAGTGCATATATTTTGACTCATATATATATGTACATATAAGTAATCGATGAGTTCAATGCGCTTATAAATAGAGAAATATATATATTTTATATGTAGGGAGAGCTTAATTTTATCTGATTCCAATTGCAATGCATCTCAATCTCAGATTAATTGAATTTCAATGTGACTATCGAATATATAATATATGAATTTATAAAAATATATATGATATTAGTAAGGTTTTATTCATCTTTTAGGAAATTTTATCTATGCAAACAATCAATAATATTTAAACATGAAGTAATTACAATAAATAAACCATCATCTATCTATCAAATAGTACACAAATTACTTTACAAATTAAACTCACATTTTGTGAGACTTGAATCCAGGATCTCATTGTACAAGTATGGTGCACCTATCACTTGAGTTAACAACTCAGTTTCAAAACATGAATGTTTAATTTATTTGTATACTATCCACTTTATTGATTTCTTTTCTTCTTTTTTTTTGTTATCCCATCCGATATCTAGAGTTTTACCTTGACTAATCTGGATTCGACCCGCATCACACACCTGATTATGGTGAGCGAATCTACGAACCGGGATTTCTTTTCTTTTCTTTTTTTTTTTTGTAAATGCCAAGCACTTTGGTAAAAAAACATTTACTCTAGAGCAAGAAACATTTAATTGTGTCATTTATATTAATTAACTTATCAAACCGATCCCTTTTACATTTGTCACATGAATTAAAATATGATATGGTTGAATGTTGATGTTCATGGACTGACTATTACTTCTAGAAACTAGAAATAAATATATTTGGGTTTTTTCTTTACAAGAGAACCAGCAAATTGCTTTTTCTTTCTTTTTTTATTTTTTCCCCTCAAAAACCATTATTTTGTTTCAAAATTTTTATTAAAAATAAGAAAATCACTCACCAAAAAAATTGAGATCATCCACCTTATTTTTCCTTTATTGCCCAAAAAGAAAATCTCAGTTTTCCTTAAAAGATAAAAAAATACTACTACTAGTAAAATTCAAAATCAATAATTAAAGGAGAATAAATAGTAAAATAAATAAATAGTAACGAGTGGTGCGATGTGCGCACTGCGCACATACGTAATGTTTAGCGATGCACTCAACTGTTTGACAAACCTACGCAGCTACGTTAGTTAGATTAGATTCAGTACAAAATCAAATTTATTAATATTAATAATTTAAATAAATAAATAAATAAATTAAATAAAAATAAAAATGAGTTTAGCAGCAGTCTTTCTTAATTCTTTCACTCTATTTAGTCTTTCCTAATTTTTATTACTTTACTAATACTAAAAAATTATGTAAAAAATGACGAAACAGCCGGAGCCGGAATATTAAAAAAAAAAACCTTCTCTTAAAATCCTTTTCCCTTTTAAATTTCTTGTAAAATAAAATTTTATTTCTTTCATTCTCTGTTACACTCTTTGCATGGCGATTTGGGCTTCAATTCGCAAAAATTAGGGCTTCGCTATTCGATCGATTACTAACTCCGTATATAGAAGATGTGATCTCATAGTGATTTTTGCGTTTTTATTTCCGTAGCCTTTTTTTTTCTTTTAACAGACACAGTCGCTGAAGGTTTTTTCAGAGGGTGGAATTTTTTTGGTGACTTGGGGTTTCTAGGGTTAGGGTTTTGGAAGGCATGAAGGGGACTTTGGATCGAACCAAGGTGGTTCTCCGCCACTTGCCGCCCGGGATTACGGAGTCCATGTTCGTCGAACAAGTCGATACTGCCTTTGCTGGCCGTTACAACTGGCTCTCTTTTCGCCCCGGGAAGAACAAGTTAGTTTCTCTTTGAAGTCTTTTCTTTACTTTTTTTTAATTTAAAATTGTATTCTTTGATTGGACCTTTTTTCCCATTATTTATTCATTGATTTTCCTGTTTCTGCTTTTGTTAATGGGTCTTTTATTTTTTTGGTATTGAATTGTGTTTTCCTTTATTTACTGGTTTCTCTGGGTTTTGTATTTGCATTTACTGTATAATGCTGTTTTTGGCACTTATAGAGATATAGCGTTGCTTGTTAATAGATGTTATTATTTTGATTTCTTGTTTGGAAATTATGTCCTTGTGGGTTTTTGGTGGTCTCTCCTAAATGGGTTTCTGTTCTTTTGCTTCATATATTTGGCCTTCCTCCGCTTGGTTAAGGACTTGTTTCAGTCTCCTCTAGTAGGAGCCTTCCCCCGTCCTCTCACAAATTTTTCTAGTCCTCCAAGAAAAGGGCTATGGTTCCCTTTTAAACTAAATTTATTGGAAAGGAGGAAGACTGTGCCATGTTCTAAGCCCTTTGGATCATATATGAATAAATCATTCATATACTGTGGAGACTTTAGAGACTGTTTTACCTGGTCGGTTTTGAATATGTTACCATTGTAGCTCTTCTTTAATTTTACATACCAGAATTCCAGAGTTAGCACTTAGTGAAAGCTTTTATCTTATTATATCTTACTTTTATAATGATTTGCAGTCAAAAGCATCAGTCTTGTTCCAGAGCATACATAGACTTCAAGAGGTCCGAGGATGTTTTAGAGTTTGCAGAGTTCTTTAATGGGCATGTTTTTGTTAATGAGAAAGGTAATTCACGAACTTCAAAGAGACTTATGTTGTAACCTTTCATCAGCAAAATTGTTAGTATTTGTTTTCATTGGAACTGGATCATATTTTCCCCTCTCCAAGAGTCTAATGAATCTTTTTTTGGCCTCATGAGTCTAATGAATCTAATCCTCTCTTTTAATTAACAGCTTGAAAATCTCTGTGTTTGTTTCGAGATGTTGCAATTTATATATAGTATTTGAGACAAGCTTATGTAGGATCTCTAATTTTTAATGATTAATATGTTTTCGTTAACCTATATGAAGATGAGATGCTTGCAGTAAACTGATGCTAGACATGGATTTGAATGTAAAACTATTGCTTATCTTTTCAGGCATCCAATTTAAAACTATTGTTGAGTATGCACCTTCCCAACGGGTTCCAAAGCAGTGGTCTAAAAAGGATGGTCGTGAAGGGACTATAGGCAAAGGTAATAAGCCGATTTCTTCCAGTAGAATTCAAATTTAACATGGATTTCATGTTGACTATGGATGCTGCCATTTTCCTGTTCATAAATACAAGTATTTCTTGATAAACATCTAGATCCCGAGTATTTGGAGTTCCTTGAATTTCTTGCAAAACCAGTTGAGAACCTTCCTAGTGCAGAGATACAATTGGAAAGAAAAGAAGCAGAAAGAGCTGGTTAGTCATACAAACCTTATTCACATCTGCACTTTTGTGAAGTTATTGTATTGGAAAATGGAAAGAGGAAAAGAATATTTTGTATTTCAGTTAAATGATGAAAATTTTGGTGTATCTATGTATTGATATTTTGTTGTCATGCCATCAATGTCTTTTCAGGTGTACCAAAGGATGCTCCCATAGTTACACCTTTAATGGATTTTGTCAGACAGAAAAGAGCCGCTAAGGGCGGATCAAGGGTAAGAAATTGTAATGCTTATAAATGTTTTGTGGTTAGTTAATAATGAGCATTTCTGTTATGCTATTATATGTAAGTATATTTTCTTATCAAGCTGTAGAGAAACCGAGTAGGCTTTTCTTTGATTTGTTGGCTATTAGAGTGATATCATAGTGCAAATACGATGTTAATATCAATTAATGTTATCATTATAGCTGAGAATGAATGATGAAATATATTACCTAAAAGTTCAATAGTTGTCCCCTGCCACCTTTTTGATGTATTTTTGTCTTTTCAACTTGCCTTCCTGTTTTATTTCATTTTATTTATCGACTGTATTTGTTTCTGAGTTATTTTTAGTGCTTTCGTTTGAACTGCTTGTGTCAATGGTTCATCATATTCAACTTAATTACTGTACTAATTTATTACAGAGGTCACTCTCTAATGGGAAACTAAGCAGAAGAGCTGGTGGGTCATCTGGTATAAGTCCAAGTTCTGGATCATCTAAAAGAGGTTCTGAAAAGAGAAGGGGTTCTACTACAATGGTATGCATATATCTGGTTAATTTAGCCAAAATCATCAAATGTTTTATGAATTAACATGTTTCCATCTTCTCTTTGTAGTACTTTTACAACTAATGAATCTTGTGTACTGCATGTGTGAAATTGTCATACATACTTGGCCCTTAAAGAAAAATTATGAAAACTTCTGGTGTTTAATTTACATATTAGAGTGCATTATCTAACCTTTTTAAAAGGTTTTTTGGGCAGTAAGTTTTATTTGTCTAGTAAAGATGATGATATATACAATTGGGTATATTATTGATCCATTTGCTTTTGAATTTTCTTTTCTTATTGAATAATTAAATAAATCTATTTTGATCATATTTATATCCATGATGGATTTCTTTGTAAGATGTTGGAAATTTGTGGATCACTAATACTTTGTCTTGTATGGTGGCAGTATGTTCTGAGGGATAGTTTGAAAAATGCAAGTGGCAAAGATAAGTCAGCTTACATTCTGGTTTCTAGAAAGGATGAGCAGCAACTTTCTGACAAGCCTGTCGGAACTGAAGTATCTGAGGAGCAAAGTGGTATGGGTGATACTGCATAAATGCCTACCATAAATCATTCTAAATTTTTCTTACCTTGGTTTTGCAGCTGCATTGTCATATTTCATTTTTTAAACATAAATTTCTTGTTCTCTCTTTTCCAGGGGTTTCTGGAATTACTGATGCTGGAAAAAAGAAAGTTCTACTTTTGAAAGGGAAAGAGAAAGATATTTCTCATGTGAGCTCCTTCTTCCTCTTTCTATTATTTTTTTATAAGTTCAGTCACTACGTCGTGGTACATTTCTCATTTTTAATTATTTGTTCTGATGGAAGCTTGTGATGCATAGGGTGCATGTTTGCATACTCAGGGAGACGTAGATTTCTTTTTTTGGTTTCTGTCTGTGGGTGGGGGGGTTGCTTGACATATTGTTGGCTTGGTTTAGATATGTGGAATTAAGTGCCTTATTACCCATTGTTGTCAGGCTATATGCTGTCAGGAGTAATAGTTTTCTATCGCCATGTTGTTGAATGTTACATCCCTTATTAGAATGATTCTCTGCACAGGTAGCTGGGAGCATGTTACATCAACAGAATGTCACATCTCCAATTAAAAACATACTTAGTTCAACTCCAACCAAACAAAATTTCCGACGGGAAGGCAGAATGATCAGAGGAATACTTCTTAACAAGGATGCTCGTCAAAGTCAATTGTCTGGTGTCCAGTCAGAGCAGCAAATTCAGGCCTCAAATTTGGAAAAGGATAGAAGACCTCCTCGGCATTCACATGCACAATTTGTTTTGAGAGATGCAAATGGTGCTTCAGATGATAAGGGTGGTGGGAATGACTTTCATGGTATCGAGAAGCTTGAAAGACGTGGTAGGAACAAAGATAGGCCAGATCGTGGAGTATGGACGCTTCGCCGTTCTGATGGATCACATGCAAGTGATGAGTCCTTGTCATCAGCTTCTTCTCAGTCTGCGCAGATACCTTTAGATTCTTCAGAAGGTATGGGTGTGTTAAATCTCTGGTAGTATTTGTTCCTTGGGAACATCATTTTCCTTTGGATTCTCCATTATGTGGAGTTGATTGCTATGACGACACTAATGCAAATGCACTTACATCATGTGCTTAGCAAATAGCAACAACTGTGGAAAACCCAAAGTTTTTTCAATGAGAGTATATTTTGATGTTCATTTTATGCATACAATTATCCAGGAGGCTATGGTGATACTAAAGTTGATTTGTCAAATACAGGGAGTGTGCAAGTTAAATCTGTTGGAGGTGGACGTAATAATTCTTTAGATAATGGTTAGTCTTCATTTCGGAATCTGAACAAACTTTTCTGTCTTTCATGTACTTGTTTGTAAGTTTAGCATTTCATTAATTGGTTTTAAACAAAAAATTACATAGGATTCCATAAACATGTTGGTCGTCGTGGAGCAGTTGCCGATGGATCTTCTGTTGGTGATGGGAAGCCTGGGAAAAGAGGCAGTGCTACTGGCTATGGTTCTCATGAGGTGGTTGAAACTAGCCCATAAGCATGTTATCTTGTTTTTTCTTAACTAACCCAGTAATATTTGTTCCCTTGATTTGCAGAAACAAGTCTGGGTGCAGAAATCAAGTTCTGGTTCGTAGTGAATTTTTAAAATGGTAAGCATAAACATTTAATTACTGTGAATTTTTCTGTTTTACCGATGTCATGGTTTATTGTGATCAGAATGGTTGGTAGTAGGCTAATACTTGATCAAGCTTAAAAGCATGTATAGTAGTTTGTATAATATTGAGAAGCATTCATTCATTTGCAAGTGTGATTATTAGGAAGTTTTCAAATTGGAAATCAGGGTCTCTCTTATATGGTGGTATTAGGAGGCTGTTAGTAGCAAGATGAAGTATCAGTGATGATGGAAAAAGTGGGCCTGGTAGTGGTCTTGGTGGTCATGGTTTGGTGGCAAGATAAGTTGTAGCCTTGTAGGTAAGGGTACCAAAAGTGTGGTAAACTAAACTTTTCGACAATATTCTTACAGTATTGCTTCTAAAGGGTGTATTAGCTGTGAAATTATGTTTTTTAGTGATTACATTATGATTTTTACATTTGCATTTACAAATCTTATCTTATTTAAGAGTATAAAATCTGCCTGAATTATATCCATCTGATTAGAATCTCTCGATGTGGAACTTTTTGGTGTGTTAAATAGGATTATCTTCATGTTTGATTTCCGCATAACTGATCTATCAAGTTATTCCTGAAGAATAGCAAGTTTTATTTCCATCTTGTTGCATGAAAGATAATTTCCTTTAGAGGTGTTGGAAAAAAAGCCTCTTAACTCACTTCATTTTCTGCATGAAATATTCAATTTATTAAAAGATTTCCATGGTTTTTGTGAAGTTATTATAGTCATTCTCTTTTTGTCTTTGTTTTGCAGCAAATTGCTTAGGGACTTAAAGTTCTTAAAGTTTTTGAGCATGCACTTGCTTTTTGCTGGAGGCAGTCTGGTTTTGCTTGACCCATGATAAGGTGTAATCAGTGTTTCAGCGGCAAAGTAGGGGAAAAGTTCAGTATACCTGGAGGTTGCGGATATCGTTGTAATTAATACTTGGTTGGTTGAAGAAATCCAATTGTTAATACTTGGTGGATTGAAGATCTTGATCGGAAGGAACAAGAAATAGTAGGTTTGTCACTTTTAGAATGGTACGGCAACACTTGTTATGAACGCCACAAGTCGTAATGGATTTTTTCTGACTGAGGTGCTATGGATATCGTCTGATATCTGCCATTGACTCGACTGGGATATTCTGATGCCATGGGTCGATTTACCCCTTTAGCTGGAACTGTAAATATAAATGCAGAGCTCTTTTAAGCGTCTGCTTTTACGGAGTTATTATACATGAGGTGGTGAGCAGTGCACACATTATGTGTAGACTCTAGTTAGCATTTTGTCTATAGCCTAGCCTCCTAGTACAGGGCTTTTATAGATTGGTTTGTGATTTGTGCAGAAGAGAACAGAAGGAAAGGCGGGGGAAGTCTTACCAGCCCCCGCAGCATGTTTTGAGTATTTTGACTGATTGATAATTTGGTAAGGCATTGCTTGCCCTGTTGGAGTGATTTGGAGGAATGTTGAAAATTGAATGTTGGTGGGGAACCCTTTTGGATTTGTTTTGCAGTGCCTTCGATTAAATTAAAAGTATGTTATCCAAAGGTTATTGTGTTGGACATTGCTCTATCAGAATTCAGATTTGATGCCCCTTAATTAAAATTACTAATAACATTGAGTAATATTTAAGTGGGTATTAGTCACAATGGAAATCTCATTACATGTATCTGTCAGTTAAGCTAATAATGTGGATGCAATAGTTCATCATATATTTCATTATTCCCATATGATATAATTTTAATGAATAAGTACTATATTAATTAAGAAGGCCGAGCTTTTAAAAGTTGCTGTGCTTGGAAAGACCGTAAGAGTATGGAATGTGGGAAGATAACGGACTAATGGCTGAACCCAATTCTGAAACACGTGGGCTACGAACTTGGGAATGACGTGGCTACTTTCTTTAGCAGAAACAACAAGACTGGTAATAGACCCACCCGTCCATGAACATGAACGCCAACGCCTATCTCTCAATCAATGATAAACTAAACTGTTTTTGATCGCTACTTTTGTTCGTTGGTTTCAAGTTTCAACTCTTTCAACACTTTTCCCATGGAATTGGGTCTTCAATTTGGGCGTCCCTTGCTCCAAGGTTTCAAATACCCAACAATTTCCAGACGACAATCTGTTTTGGCGCGAAGTTCCAACGACTCTTCTTCCAATGGCTCCCTCTCTGTCAAGCCTCCTAAAACTGTTCCAGGTTCTCTCCTTTTGCCCTCACTTCATTTGCAATTTGCATTATTTTACTCATCTTTTTCATTTCTTCCTTTGGGTTAGTTAACTTAACTGCTCTGCTAGAGTGAAGCAGTAATTAAGTATGAAATTCACATTTCCTTTTATGGAATTATTAATTGATTCAACAAGTTTGAGTTTGATGAATTGCAGGGAAAGCAGAGGCTGATGTTGTTGTGATAGGGAGTGGTATAGGTGGACTATGCTGCGCGGGACTTCTTGCGAGATACAATGAGGATGTTTTGGTGTTGGAAAGTCATGATCAGCCCGGTGGTGCTGCCCATTCTTTTGATATTAAAGGCTACAAATTTGATTCTGGTCCTTCTTTGTTCTCTGGTTTTCAGTCACGAGGTCTTCAGGCCAATCCTCTTGCACAGGTCTTTATGTATACCTTTTTTTTATTTGTTCTTTACTTCGCAACTTGTCCATGGTTTTGTCTTAGTCATTTTATAGTTTCGATATGATCCAAAAAAGGAAAAGAAGCAGCAATTCTTTTTGTACTCTCCTTCTTCTTGTTGTTTTAAGGTTACTTTTCGTAGTTGCATTCAGTCATTCACTCAGCTTTGGCTTCATGAACACTTATTTTGATTGAGAAGTGCTCTTTGTGAAAACTGCAGCAGCTAGTTTGGGTATATTTAGGGAAATTTTGAGATTTATGTGGTAAATAAGTCAAGATAATGTCATCTTAGATGCTTTTCATACTCTAATCTGACTTCCAAGTTCTATAGTAAGTTATAGTTTGTAGATTACTAGATACCCATCCTTTATTTTGATAAATACTATGTTTGAGTTGCAGGTCCTGGATGCATTGGGTGAATCAGTTGAATGTGAAAAATATGACTCTTGGATGGTATACATTCCTGAAGGCGAATTCTTATCACGCATCGGCCCAACTGAATTTTACAAGGTGGAATGCCCATTTATTAGATTTTTTATTTTCTTAATTTAAGCCTTTCTCGTACTATTTATAATGTGATTTGATATTTCTCTATTTTTCATATCTATTTTATATTGTAAATTACATTTTTTTAAGAGTGGTAGCCATCCAAATTCCAAATGTTCTCTTATGTTTAATTTTGCCTGGTTGAGCTATGCAGTGACTTGTTCACTGTTTTGAACCTTGAAACACCAATTACCAATAAAAAAAAAGTGTTTGGAAAGTGGTAAAATGACTAAATGTTCACGTTCTTTGTCAATCTGACTTATTAGTTGGCAAACAGTTCAAGGATCTGTCATCTGTGCTTCTTATTAGACTGAGCTAGAAAAAAGTTTCTGTCATGGAATTTTTCTATTCGATGTTAAAATGATGATCTTCTTTTGCATGATCCTTGTAGAAAGTTGTCTTTGAAAATATTTCTGACATTGTTTCTTGATACATACTTTCTAGCAAAGTTGACAAAAGGATTCTGCAATGAGGTTATCCTTTTAAAGAGCTTTGTGCTCTAAGGGCATTAACTTTTAGTTTTTTTCAGGACCTTGAAAAGTATGCTAGCCAAAATGCTGTGCAAGAGTGGAAAAAACTTCTTGTAAGTACCAATAATTCTTCTCATCATTGTCAATGTTTGAATTCAGATCAATTGTAGGGATATAAAAAGTTTTTTCCATTGATTTTTGCTTGTACTCAAATTCATAATGCAATTTGGCTGCAGGATGCCATACTTCCTTTATCTGCTGCTGCTATGGCTCTGCCTCCTTTATCAATCAGAGGAGATTTGGGTGTTCTTTCCACTGCTGCCACTAGATATGCCCCTTCACTATTGAAATCATTTGTAGAAATGGGACCTCAGGGAGCTTTTGGTGCTCCTAAGCTTTTACGACCCTTCTCAGAAATCATGGACTCATTGCAGCTTAAAGACCCTTTTATTCGTAATTGGGTGGACCTTCTGGCTTTCCTACTTGCAGGGGTGAAATCCAACGGTATACTCTCAGCAGAGATGGTAACCATAAGAATTTTCATGATTTTAGCTTTGCCTTTCTAAGATTTCAAGTTGTCTGATCTAGCATGCAACCAGTCATGATATAATGACTGTAATTGTATCATAGCTGTCATGCCATTCTAAATGTGTTTTGCTAAAAACAAAGTGTTTTGTTTTCATACTTAAATTTTGGGTGAAATGCCACTAAAATATACCAATTATACAATATAAACATAGTTCCTTTTAGATCTGACTTTTTTAGTTGACTTCCATTTTTTTCAGATTTATATGTTTGCAGAATGGTACAAGCCTGGTTGTACTTTGGAATATCCTCTTGATGGAAGTGGTGGTATTATCGACGCTCTTGTTCGAGGAATAGAAAAGTTCGGAGGACGACTATCTCTAGGCAGTCATGTAGAAAAAATTGTTGTGGAGAATGGTAAAGCTACTGGAGTTAAGCTGAAAGGTGGTCAGGTGAATATAATTTGAGTGATAGAAAAAAATTAAATTGGATTAAAACAACTTTTATATTGAAGAATATGTCTATGCTGCAGTTCATACGTGCTAAAAAGGCTGTTGTCAGCAATGCCTCCATGTGGGACACTTTAAACCTTCTGCCCAGGGACCAGCTTCCAAAGTCATATATTGATAGGATTAAAGCAACGCAGCAATGCGAATCATTCATGCATCTTCATCTAGGCTTTGATGCAGAGGTGAGACATATTACTAACTATAAACATTGTTGTTTGCTTAGTCAAACATTATACATGTTTGATATTTGCAGATGAATAATTTTTCACTTACTGCATAATAAACTGATGATAGAATAATTTCGTCCAATTTCTGTAAATCTCATTTTTTTGGTTAATACTATGTTTTGGACTTTTGGTCTCTCCGTGTGTATTCTATCTCAATACATCTCATTAACCACTTTTTAAGCATAATGTTTCCAGGGGATACGCGACGATTTGGGAATTCATCATATTGTTGTCAATGACTGGGATAGAGGAGTTGATGCTGATCAGAATGTTGTTTTAATTTCTGTACCTAGTGTACTTAGTCCGAACCTTGCACCACCAGGGAAGCATATTTTACATGCTTATACGCCTGGAACTGAACCATTTGAATTGTGGGAAGGACTTGACCGCAGAAGTGCAGAATACAAAAAGCTTAAAGCAGAACGATCAGAGGTAATTGATTATCAGTGCTTGCTAGTAGAATACTAGAATGAGATATTCTATTTTTCTTCTTTTAATCACCGCATTGGACCTTGTTGGGAACTTTGAGAGTTGGGACAACCGAGTCTTTAACAGGATCAACAGCAATGCTTTAATTTTGTTACTTATCTAAAGTTAATGCTTCATAAAAATAAACCAGGTAATGTGGAGAGCTGTTGAGCGTGCGCTTGGCTCAGGTTTCAGCCGTGAGAAGTGTGAGGTGAAACTAGTAGGAACTCCATTGACACATCAAAGATTTCTACGAAGGAACAGAGGAACTTATGGACCAGCCATACAAGCCGGTCAAGGTACTTTTCCAGGACATTCAACACCCATCCCACAACTTTATTGTTGTGGAGATTCTACTTTTCCCGGCATTGGAGTCCCAGCAGTTGCTGCAAGTGGTGCTATTGTTGCCAATTCATTGGTTTCAGTTTCTCAACACTCCCAGCTTCTTGATGCCATTGGAATCTAATTTAATCATTGATGGTGAGTTTACTTGGCTTTCCTACAAATTCTTTTACCCTTTTTCATTATTACAGCCTTAGGAAAACTTGAATTCCACCATTCAATCAACATATATAATGTATTCTTCTACTGTACCTGTACAAATAGTGAAAAGCTCTCACATCATTGAGCTTCAATAGTATAAAATACCACAAGACCACGTGGCTGATTGCTAGTTCGTTCATACAAGATGAATCAATTATCTCGTAATAGCTAGTTCATCTCCATAGTCCATAGTAAGAGTCTAAGAGACAATTGATTCGTCTCGTGTAGCCGTAAATAATTCATTATGTGCATTATTTTTTACTAGAAAAAGACACCAAGCGAAGTGGAATTGAAGTTCTATTAATTTTCATAGGAGAGAGTTGGGAACAAACTTCCTTGTGAAGAATGAACCTTGTTGGAGAGATATTAATAGGAATAAGGAAAATGATGGAGATAGAATTTTTTGGACAAGGCAAGTTGGCCAAAAACATCTTCATTTCTTCTAACTTTTTTCATCTTATGTAGTGGACAGTGTTGCTTTCTTAGGTAAAGCACTATCGTTATAGGGACTATGAATAGTGGAGGACCACAAAATAATATTATTAGATAAATAAATTGTTCCTTTATTCATTGAAAAAAGAAAAAGGAAATTAAAAGAAAAAAGAAAATTGCTAGCTCTTTTACCTTTATGCACTTGGAAGCATGCAAAGAAAGATGGTGAAAGCTAACATGATATATGGGTTCCACACCATATGCATGCAATTTATACGGGCTCCGTTTAGTAGAGCGGTGTGATAGCGGTGTGATTAACATTGTTTAGCAACTTTACAGATGAGATTACACTATACAGATGAGATTACACTATACAGATTAGATTAGGTATTGTACATATGAAATTATTAGAGCAGCGATTGAAATGGAGATTACACTTAAGACTCCATTTGACCGGTACACCGATCCACCGGCCAAACGACCGGTGAATCGGTGCACTAAACATTACCACAATAAATGGATTTTCTTTTCTAATTACCTTTGAAAATTCATCCCTAAACTTTTATAATCAAATAAAATCATACAATATTGCATATATATTGTTCCAATAAATCTCTATCTTTTTGGTCCTCTCCAAGGCATCTAAGTTCCTTATTAATTTAACGGTAAAATTGGTTTGAAAGCAATGATTTGAAGAGATATGCATGAGGTGGTGGAAGCACCACGCATGCAATGGTGCAATCACATATGAAATTGACTTCCCTTCACCTACTTCTATATTCAATCATCATTTTGAAGAGATTTTCCATTAGATTTTGAAAGTTCAAAAGATTATTTCATCATGCAATGTTAGTTTCTGCAACATTATTTTTTTTTATATATATTTTTACATAATTAAAATGGAATTCTCACTATCAATGCATGGCTCCTTGCTTGCCAATTGTCCTCTTTTTAAAACCATCAATATAATATAGAGAAGAAGAAACTTATAAAAAAAAAATTCGAGCCAATAATATAAAAGAAATTGAGAATATTTTTTTATGAACATATATATATATATATATATTTATATGAATCATAATTATAAAATCACACAAGAGTGACAAACAAGTCAACATAACCAATAAGATCATCCAATTATATATGAGTATGTTGAACCCTAGCTCTCTCTCTCTCTCTCCATATATTTGTTTATTTATTGATTTTTTTTATCATACATGGGACCTTCCTATCATCTTTTTATGCATGGATTTACCGCCACGTGTCAAATTAAATGCATATGGGGTATGGCTAATTTTTTTGTTGGATAGTATATTGATATTGATCTTGATGATGAATTGAATTTTAATTAGTTTGAAAGAGTGGTTGCTTATGCATGCATGGTTTTGCTTAAGCTTGAATGTGGCCACATGGCACTGTCCCAAATACTTCAAA
Organism: Corchorus olitorius; assembly: GCA_001974825.2. NCBI lineage: Eukaryota > Viridiplantae > Streptophyta > Magnoliopsida > Malvales > Malvaceae > Corchorus > Corchorus olitorius. The sequence goes on from AWUE01016378.1 coordinate 105,619, forward strand.
AGAAAATACTAATAATAATAATAATAATAATAGTAATATATTTTTTAATTAAAAAAAGACAAGGACTTAACATTAGAGAATAAAACTGTCTTCTTCATGACATCTATATCAAAAAAGCAATTCTGGCCTATTATATCTTAATTATTTTTTTTCCTTATTTTATCTTTAATTTGATTTATATATGATCTATATGGAAATTAACCCCTAGCCTTATACATTCAAAGCAATTTATGTTTAAAACTATTTCATCTTATAATCACAAAAAATTATCATAAATAAATTGCTCTAAAACATTGAAGGGAAAAAAATCCAATTATTGATTTGGCTAAGATATATTGCAATATAATTTAATTAAAAAAACAAATAATTTGATGAACAGAAAAAGAAACAGAAAAAAAATGTACCCTAACTCTAAAAGTCAATAATTGATGCAAGCATGAAAATGATTGAATTTAAAGCATTCGGCATATATTGCTTGAAGATAACTCTCCCAAATGATCCCCATCAATAATCAAAATAAGTAATAATTCAATAAATAATAAAATTAAATAGTATTTTTCGATCTCTTCAGTTTCATCACTTTATATGATTAAATATAAAATCAACGAAATTATATCGATGCAATACATAATAACTATTTTTTTCCTATTTTAATTATATCTTGGCATCGATATCTTATAACCCAAGAGAAATGCATGTTCTCTATATGTCCTTTGATTATTGTGCATATATTCACACCAATAACATTACCAACATTAAAAATTTTATCATGTATATAATATAAGACGTGTTTTATGATATCATAGTTAAAAGTTTACATTAACAAGGGATAATAAGTTACTATTTATGTATTATAAAATATAATTAATTAATCAACTATTTCAAGTTGACATTTCTAGACCCCTTCTTAACAAGGTGAGATGTAAAATAAAAAAAGTTTATATATAATACACTATCAGTGAAGTTTAGCAGACTGCATAAGCAGATCTTGAAGGGTGATATGTGTTCCCTAGGGACTAGATTGAAATATTTAAAATTTAATTAATTCATAAAATGGACATGTCTCAACTCCAAATCCCGCTTGTGGAATCCAAAATTTACATCGTCGGAGTATCAAATAATTAAAAAAAATCTTTTTTGTGTTTTTTTACAGTGTTGTTAAACACTTATGGCTAATTGGGGGTGAAGTGTGGTCTATTTTACACGGCAAGTTAAAAGTTGTTTATTTTCACTGATGAATTTAAGGGTACCGTTAGAATATAAACTTCTTATACAGTCAAACTCATTTCATTTCACAGCCATGAGTGTTATATACCTCACAGTCAAAAGCAACTAGTTACTAGACAAACCTTACTAATAATACGAATGAAATTTTAGTTGTAGTCTGTAGAAGCCCCATTGCATAGAGATATAGGACATGTATCAATTGCTAATTGGATGATAAAACAGTCAAAAGTCCAAAAAAAGCTAATGTAAAAAGTCAAAAGTAGTTCAACTTTTGAACAAAGACAAATGCTCCATAAATTGCTGTCAAATCGTTTACCAAAGGAAAAAAATAATTATGCTATAATAATCTTCTTTTTCAAATACATTAATAAAAAATATATAAAAAAAAACACATTACTAATCCAATAATATGTTCTCAACGGGCAGTGGGCAGTGGCACCGTATTGTTACTTTTTTTTTTTGGCACAAGACACAAGTTACTTGTTTAGTGTATAATAATATTGTTCGAATAAGACTTTATAAACTTTATAAGTAACTAAAATATAGTTTTTGAACTCTACGATCGAGTTCATAACATGTCAACTCTTCAATTCTATATGTATAGTTTGTTAAACTTCAATGATATATTGCATAATTTTTTATAAAGTAAATTTACATTTTATAAGACCTGAACTCACAATTTCAATATACAAGCGTCATGTACTTACTAATTAAACTAATAACTCAAATGTGTTAACTCAACTTGTTACTATATTAGGTGTAATATGGTGACTGAACCTTAAAATCTTAGATTGTTTATTTGTTTATTGATTACAAAATTGTACAAAATATACTACATTGACTATGATGAAAAATGAATAAATTCTCGAGAGCTTTATATATAAGTATAACATAAATAATTAAATGTTTTATATTCTCAAGCGCTTCATAACATAAATAAGAATATATCTTTTCGTCTGATTAAAAATATCCTATCAAATTCACTATCCAATCTAAGTTTAATCATGTATCTTTTCAAATAAATTCTACAAAGTTTTTTTTTTCGAATACGAAGGTAAATCTTAAAATTTAGATTTTTTTTATGTAATTGTATTTTTTAAAATGCATTTTACCTTATCAATTTTTTACCACCAATTTATAACATAAAATTAGATGTTTTATTCCTTTCCTCATCGAATCCATGGTAATTTTCATGCCCTAACTTGGAGTGGTATGTTACAAAAGAAAGAAAAAACTTATTTATTTTAGGACAATTATTTAATATATATATGGTTTGTGAAATTTGTACTCGATTTAGAAGACTAATATATACTCACCTCTTAATTGAGTATATATATTGGATATTTTAGAATATTTTTCCAAAACATATGTCAACCCTACAACTCATTTGTGTAGACTGTTAGACTTTATTATCCGTTGCCAAAAAAAATATTATGGATGATATATATTTTTGATATTATAATCCTTCTAACAAAATCTTGTAATGGTTGCAGAATTAATTTTTTTTTTTAAAGAATGTAGTGGTAGTAATTTTAATTAACCAGGTATTAATAAATTATGTTTTATTTTAATTGAAAACAAACCAAACGACTATTCAATACCAAAATTTTTATAGGGAATCAATTTTCAATATTTTTTTAGGGAATCAATTTCAATATTTTAAAATTTTTTAAATAATAATAATAATAATAAAATTATTTGTGTATATACGGTTACTGTACAGTATAATAGTAGAGCTTGGAATTTTGGAAAAATACTACACACACTAGTCTAGTAATAAGTTGAATGAAGATTGTCAGGTAATCGTCAGTTCTTATTCAAAAAAACATCCATAAACTCCAACACTCAAACTCTCTCTCTCTCTCTCTCCATCTTTCTCTCTCTTTCTATCTCCACTCAAAATACAAAAAAAGCATAAATAAATTTTAAAAAATCCGAAAATCGATAAAAAAAATAATTTAGAAGGCTTGATCAGATCAGAAACAGTTCTCAGTTTCCTGCCTTATAATTTCTCTATTTTTTTTGGTTAAAAGGAAAACTGCTTCAAATTTCGCCGAAGATTAAGAAAAAAAATGCGCTTGATCTGTTTTCAGTTTCGTTCCAAACACTTCCAAGTAAGTATCTGAAACGCTATGATTTCTTTTCACGATCTGTTTTTATTTGTTTTTTTATTTATATTGAAGTGAAATAGTTTGTTCAATTATCAACAAAAATGGCCGCTTTTTTATGGTAAAAAATGTTTATTTTTTTTCCAGGATTTTTGTTTCAGTTTACTCACTTAAAGTGGAAATTAGTGTGGTTTCTGGTGTTTTGATTGGTTATATTTGAGTTAGATCTGATCGAAAGCTCCTTGTAATAGTAAGTGAATAACAGATAATTTAATGGCAAGAATCACCGTCAATTTTTTTTTTTCTTTCAGTTGGTAAAGTTATTAAGTAATTTTGCCCTACTTCTTTAACATTATTAATAGATTATTGCACCGATCATCTCAGCAAAATCGAAATACTTTTTTTTTGGAAAAGAAAGCTCATTTATGAAAGTATGTAAGTGAGTGAAGATTGAACAAGCATTTAATTTAGGACATGTTTTTAGAGAATATATGCCAATAGACTTCACTGTTCCTAGGAAATGAATTTATGTAGCTGATCTTTCTAGTTGGAGGTAAAGTCTTGGTCTAGTTGTCTTAATTGGCTGTTTGTCAATTGAAAGTCCTTTTTTTGTGAAACTTTTCTTCCTTGTTTCATTTCTTTCTTTTAGCATCCACATTTGAGTGCGTATATTTGTAAATGCACTTGTGGAAGGAAGTGTTAAGTTAACTTCTATAATTCCTAGTTGTTTTCAACATCTCATTTTTTCTGTCTCCTCTCGTTATTAGTTGAACTTCTTGAGTCCTGACCATCATAGTTATGGTAATAATTAGTTTGTGTGTTTAAAATGCTTTTGCTTCCAATTCTGCTCCATCCTAAGATGCTAGAGTATCTAACCACTTACTGATTGGCTCAGGAGAATTGCTCCTTGAGCATGTAGGCAACTATTTTCTTGATGTATTTCTTTCCTTTGTTCCATCTTTTATCTTATCAGTTGGCCATAATTTGCATTGAAATCATGTTTCTGCTCATTCTTTTTCTTTTTGTTACATGTTTCTAACTTGGTATTTTTGTGAATCTATTAGGAAGATAGGTGCTTGGACGGGATGGGCTGCACTACAGAGTATTTGGTGGATTGCAAATATTAGTATCTTTAACATTCACCTGGCTGAATTATGGCATCGGCAAGCCTAGGAAATGGAGGAGTAGGTAGTTCCAGGTCTGTCAATGGTTTCAAAAGTTCATCTAGTTCAGTCGATTGGCTGGGTAGAGAAATGCTTGAAATGAGATTGAGGGACAAGGTGGACCATGATGAAGACAGAGTAAGCAGCTCAATCTATACTTCTTTTTTCTTTTCTTGGGTTTGTTTTGTGTGTGAATGTGCAAACTCATCAAAACTTCTGAATTGATTTTACAAATTGAAATTTGAGATAGTTTGAGAGTTCAAAGTTTAAACAGAATGTTGCAATCTTTATAAAATGTTTTCTCTACTTGTAGATGATCCTTTATGTTTTATCCATACAGGACAGTGAACCAGATGTAGTAGATGGAGTGGGTGCTGAAACAGGGCATGTTATAAGAACAACCATTGGTGGTCGAAATGGTCAATCAAAGCAGGTTGAAAGAAAATTTCATTAGCACGCAGAAATTTTCCATGTTAGATTCATATAAGTTGGTATCTTTGTCTAACCCGCATAATTCTCAAAATGATTTTTTGTTTGGATTCACAGAACGTCAGTTATATTGCTGAACATGTGGTTGGAACTGGTTCTTTCGGTGTTGTTTTCCAAGTATGTATTTCTATAATATTGTTGTTTGTAAATATGTTATTGACTATGTCCAATCAGATTATAATCTTGAATAACTTGACTCTTTGTTGCAGGCAAAATGTCGTGAAACTGGAGAAATTGTCGCCATCAAGAAGGTTCTTCAAGACAAGCGCTACAAGAACAGGGAGTTGCAGATTATGCAAATGCTGGACCATCCAAATATTGTTTCCCTTAAGCATTACTTTTTCTCTAAAACAGACAAGGAAGAACTCTACCTTAATCTCGTACTTGAGTATGTCCCTGAAACTGTAAACCGTACAGCAAGAACCTACAGCAGGATCAACACGCGAATGCCTTTAATATATGTTAAACTGTATACTTATCAGGTATATCTCCATTGAAGAATATATTTATCGATGATATTATGATTTATGGATAGATGGCGTTGGGATATATTTCGTTTTGAATTGCCTCTTACTGGTTCTGGGTTATTTCAGAAATGATTCATTGCTGGCTTCTTTAATATTGTTGCTATCTTGTATATTGAGAAGTCATCCTTCTATTGTAAATATATACTATCACCGTCAACTAAGATTGATCAAATATTCTAAATTCACTAGAGATAAAAATTTCTTTTCTTCTTTTTTTCCTTCTTCAGTATGGTTCTAAAACTCAAAAAAGTTTTGCTAATTGTTTTCTTCTTATGGGTTTCAGATTTGCAGAGCACTTGCCTATATACACAACTGCATTGGTATATGTCACCGTGACATCAAACCTCAGAACTTACTTGTAAGACTCTTTTTCTCAGGAAACAAGTGTTTGTTACATGGGACATGTTTTTCATGTGATACTGTAATCCTTGCATCTAAGTGTTTTGTTGTTTTAACTGATTAAATCATTTGAAATATTGGACCTTTACTGTCACTCTCCATTTGGTGAGACTCAACTTCTGTGGTTTATGGCCAGGTGAATCCACATACACATCAGCTGAAACTTTGTGATTTTGGGAGTGCAAAAGTGCTGGTTAGTTTCCACGCAATAGAAATTGTTGTCACTGGATCTTGTTTCATCACCTGAGTGAGGGTGTTCACCATGTTTTCAGGTAAAGGGAGAACCCAATGTTTCTTACATCTGCTCGAGATATTATCGTGCTCCAGAACTCATATTTGGTGCTACTGAATACACAACTGCCATAGATATATGGTCTACTGGTTGTGTGATGGCTGAACTGCTTCTTGGGCAGGTAATTTTGGACTAATATGTTTCGTTGGTATGCTGTTCTAAGTTCAAAGATTATTGTTTCTGACTCACTTGTGTACTGTGCAGCCGTTATTTCCTGGTGAAAGCGGGGTCGACCAACTAGTTGAAATCATTAAGGTGATTGCATCTTTTCTGATATTCTTGCTTTTGATGCATGATTAATCTATCAGTTAACTTTGGCATTTATGAAAGTTGGAAGGATCCATTGAACTTTATGATATCTTAGCACTAAATCACAGGTTTTGATTATTGTCACACCTGCTTTTACTTAAACGTGGTTATGTTAACAATGACATCAAACCTACTCCTGGAATGCTTTAATAAACCCTGGTAGAATGTAGATAAGTTGACATTTTCTGGCAGAAGTTGTGCATGAGTTTCTGCAGTGTCGCTGATTATATACCCATTTTTAGTTCTGCCTTTTGATGAATAGAGATTAAAAAATAAAGCCACAAAGTTAAATAGGATTTTTTTATCAAGTTAAAATTCTGATTAACAGAGTCTACAGTCTTTATCAGAACAATTTATTCAGTGCCTTATATGTCCCCGTCTCCACTGATTTTGACTACAATATTTTGAATCTTATACGTGCAGAGCTCCTCCATTAAGTGTTTAATAATGTGTCAGATGAATATTTGATTTGTTGTTTAGGTTTTGGGAACTCCAACCAGAGAGGAGATCAAGTGCATGAACCCAAACTACACTGAATTCAAGTTCCCCCAGATAAAGCCTCATCCATGGCACAAGGTACTAGTGATCTTTTTCTTCTTTTTCTTTATTGTATTAGATCTCCTTTAAAGTTGATATATTACAATTATTTTTGCAAACAGGTCTTTCAAAAGCGTTTACCTCCAGAAGCAGTAGATCTTGTCTGTAGATTTTTTCAGTACTCTCCCAATTTGCGATGCACTGCTGTAAGTATGACATTCATGATTTTTGGTTGCCTTGAGTAGAGATGCTAAAAGTATCATTAAATAATTGTGTTTTTTCCTCGTTTTCCATGTGTCTTCTTTCGGTGGTGAATGGTGATACAACTGCAGTTGGAGGCTTGCATTCACCCTTTCTTTGATGAATTGAGGGACCCAAACACACGCCTTCCAAATGGCCGTCCTCTTCCACCATTGTTCAATTTTAAGCCTCAAGGTCAGTTACACTTGGTACATAAATACATTTAGTTTGTATATATTCCAGTCCAGTTCTACTGCATTTGCTTTGCTGAGGAACACAGTTCTCGTTATGTGTAGGATATGTCGACATTAATTAATACTATTAGGCACAGGAAAAAAAAAATTAAACCATCTCACTCCTTTTTTCCCCTCAATTCTCAGAGCTCTCCGGCATCCCCCCTGAAGTCGTCAAGAAACTCATTCCAGAGCATGCTCGTAAGCAGAATTTATTCATGGCACTGCATACTTAGCAAACTATTCCAAGTCTCTACTGCTTCTACTGGCCATCCCACGCCCATGTCCACGCCATTTTCATTTGTATCAAGATATGTAAAAAAGTCCCTCGACCGTCTTCCGTCATGATTCTAGTAAGAAATCACTGTTCCTAAACAAATCACTATATAGATGGATGAAGGAGACCCAAGGCTTTGATTGCTGGTGAAGCTGTTTTTGAGTTTATTATTTTCTCAAGACCAAATTATAACTTTTGAATGTATATTTTTATTTGTGATGATCCCATTCCCCTGTCGTGGGGGAGTTTTTAGTGAGATTATTAAAATCCGTGAGAATGTATGTATTTTTACCCTGTTGCTGATGAAAACTTTTTCCAAGTTGTAATCTCAGCTTCGTTTCTTCAGTCAATTTCTTTTTCACTTTATGTACAATAAAATCTAATCCAGGATTGCCTTTGTCGCGTTAAAAATCTACTAATAGAATACGAATATTCTCTCTTTTTAAGGTTGCTGCGGTCAAAAATTGAATACGAATGGCTGGCTAATGGGTTGAGCAAGAGTGAGTGAGATTGGAAAGTGAAACCAGAATCAAGTGGTTTTTTTCTTGGTCGGAAGAATACCACTTTGGGACTTGCTGTCGTTTTTCTTTGGTAAGTTATGGAACAGACGGCAGCACATAGTCACAGCACACCTTTTTGGCTTTTTTATTGGTAAGATTTTACTTTGATAAAATTCATTTACACGCATATCTCGTTGTGGCTTTTGGATACTTATAAAGTGAAGAGGAAAACTACTTGGATTCATTCGTACAAAGTTCTGCTGGTTTTGAGTTGGAACTTTCAACTTTGAACATTGAACATTGAACTGCAATCTCAACCTTCCTTGTTGGTACTTTGAACTTGGTATGCCTCTATCTCTCTCTTAATTATAGCCAATTTATATAAAATTTCTGTTTTTTTTTTTGGCCGTAACCAATTTATATATCTGTTACTATTGTAAGTTTTGTTCTTTCACTGTTAAAAATTTATGGGTGATCTCTTTTATTAATTTGACTGCTGAAAATTCTCTCTTTATACAGTTGATTTGATAGAGAGAATCTCGTTTTTTTGTATGATGTCCCAAACAATGCCCTAACAAGAGTCTTTTACGGGTCAAAATGTCACGTTTAATTACCAAACACCCAAACAGCCGGGAAAGGGTCAAAAAACCCTTATAACGTTAAACCCTACCGTGAAAACAAACAAGCGCCATGTCTCGTTTTTATTGCAATATATCAAGTGAACCCTCTGTAACGGCTATCCCTTTTGCAGAACTTGGGAACAAAAGGAAAAAGGAAAAGCCAATAAGCCATGGCCGCTACAACTCTCAATCTCTCTCCTTCTCTAAAACTCCTTAGCAACAAAAACGGCTTCCTCGGCTCTCAATTTTCCAAGTCTTTTGTATCCTCAAAATTGTTCCTTGGGAACTCTTCTTTCTCAGTGGGAACTCTCAGTTTCACCATCAATCAACAGACCTCGTATCGCCACATCAACGGCTCCCCTTGGTCCTCTGCTGCCTTCAGATGCTTTGCCCAGAAATCAGAGCCCTCGCTTTCGGTTGATGGTCGCGGCAATAACGGTGCTTCCGGTAAGATAAGAACTACTCTAAAAACGCCCCCTTTTTTCATTTCTCTATTTATTTAAATAAACTAGTATTATCCTTTTGTCCATTTTCTCTGATTTTATTGATGTTTAGATTTTAAAAAAGTGGGAATTTCATGTTATTTTCTCTCTTTATTTTTTTTCGATTCTTTAAGATAATGGCTAGGAATAAAGTAATTTTTGAAAATGGGGTTTCGATGTTATTGAACCACAGCTTTGGCCTTTTCTTATGTTCTGTTTTGATGTGATTCTGATATTGTGGAAAAGATTCCTCTAAAATTTGTTATTTGCTACGGCTGCAGAGAGAGTGGTTGTCCTAGTTATTGGTGGAGGGGGAAGGGAACATGCTCTTTGCTATGCATTGCAGCGGTCCCCTTCCTGTGATGCCGTCTTCTGTGCACCGGGCAATGCAGGGATTTCCAGCTCAGGGAATGCAACTTGCATTCCTGACCTTAACATTTCGGACAGTTCGGCTGTGATTTCCTTCTGCCGCAAATGGAATGTTGGATTGGTTGTTGTAGGGCCGGAGGCTCCCCTTGTTTCAGGTCTTGCAAATGATTTAGTGAAGGCCGGAATCCCGACTTTCGGTCCATCAGCGGAGGCCGCGGCTTTGGAAGGTTCTAAGAACTTCATGAAAAGCATATGTGACAAATATGGGATTCCTACTGCTAAGGTTTGTTCAAGAAGGCATTGTTGCTAATATATTTGTACGGGCTTTAATAGGATATATGTGGGAATAGAGAAAAGCTTCTATCATTCCTATTCTTGACTATACTAATATTAATGTTTTAAATCTTTGCTGCAGTATCAAACATTTTCGGATGCGTCAGCTGCAAAACAATACATTAAAGAGCAAGGAGCACCTATTGTTATCAAAGCAGATGGATTGGCTGCTGGAAAAGGAGTTATTGTTGCAATGACACTGGATGAGGCATATGAAGCTGTCGATTCAATGCTTGTCGAGGGTGTTTTTGGTTCTGCAGGTTGCCGGGTCATTGTTGAGGAATTTCTTGAAGGAGAAGAAGCATCATTCTTTGCCCTGGTGGATGGAGAGAATGCCATACCACTGGAATCTGCTCAAGACCATAAACGTGTTGGAGATGGTGATACTGGTCCTAATACTGGTGGGATGGGGGCATACTCTCCAGCACCAGTCTTAACGAAAGAACTTCAATCTATTGTCATGGAATCCATTATCCTCCCAACAGTGAAGGGAATGGCAGCAGAGGGATGCAAATTCATTGGTGTTTTATATGCTGGATTAATGATCGAGAAGAAATCTGGCTTACCTAAACTAATTGAGTACAATGTGCGCTTTGGAGATCCAGAGTGTCAGGTCAGTCATCTGGCTATGATGTTATTCGTATGCATTATTTAACTTTTAAGTTAAGCTTTTGATGTTTGAATGATCAAGAACGCCACGAAACCATTTCTTGGATTTATTCATTGGGTCAATTCATTAGTAATCTAATGCTCTTCAGTGTTGAACTCTAAACGTATCATCGATACCTAGCATCTTATTTATTCCTTATAGCAAATCAGATTCCTGGCATCTGTCACCATCAGATCATGTTTTTGATATGTTCCTTTGGAACCTTATGAACCACTTGGCTACTCCGACACCGTATACTTTTTTGGTCCTGTCATTTTACATTGAACTTCTGTCTTTGTGAATAACTGCTCTGCACAACTTTTTAGTTTTAGACTCTTGTTACCATTGGCTATTTTTCACTTAGATGTATTATGACTTGAACAATTTTAATGGTTGAGGCATATCTTGATGGAGACTCTTAAATTTTATTATCGTGTGGTTTTACTATGCAGGTTCTGATGGTTCGTTTGGAGTCTGATCTGGCAGAAGTTCTTCTGGCAGCTTGTAGAGGAGAGTTAGAAGGGGTCTCGCTGAACTGGTCCCCTGGCTCTGCTATGGTGGTAGTCATGGCAAGCGAGGGTTACCCCGGCCCCTATAAGAAAGGGACTGTAATACAGAACCTTGAAGAAGCAGAACTTGTTGCTCCTTCTGTCAAGATATTCCATGCAGGAACTGCACTTGATTCAGATGGCAATTTCGTTGCCACTGGGGGCCGTGTTCTGGGGATTACTGCTAAAGGCAAAGATCTTGAAGAAGCACGAGACAGGGCTTACCAAGCAGTTGAAGAAATCAACTGGCCGGGAGGATTTTACCGGCGTGATATTGGATGGAGAGCACTTCCTCAAAAGCAATTTGCTACAAATGCGTAGATTAAAATACCGAAATACAGTGGATTACTTGAGTAGACATCCTACACTGTATAATGTTTTTTAACTCGCTCTTATACTGATTGAGACTGCGTATTAAAGAGAGAGAAGAAATTTACTTGTCGACTAAAAGTTTTCACCCTGAAATATTTCGCACTGGTTTCTGTATACATTAGAAATAAAATTCTACAAAGATTTTCCATTGTGCTCAGTGCTCTTTCGATGAAGTCTTGCCTAGTTCAAAACAATCAGGATGAGCTCTTTCGATGCAGTCTTGCCTAGTTCAAAACAATCAGGATGAAAAATGAAAAGAGAAATGCGAAATCAATTAATGCATCAAATATAGCAACATATCTTACAAGCACAAATTCTGGACTCAGAAGCAAAGAGATAGACAGTTGAAAGCCAAAGAAATTCATTTCTTCAACTTCATTGTTTCTGTTTGTATGTACATAATCGATCATTTACAGATATTTTCCATCAACAAAATTCTCTTAAAGAAGAAAAAAATTCTTTAAAAGAGAACAATAAATGGGAAAATGAAAACAAAAATCAACAACACCAATTATGTATAGGATGAAGAGAAAAAAAAATAAAATTCTTCTATACCGTCTATACTCTATACTTTTGGGGTGAAGGAATTTCACCCTATCCGACCAAAAAAAAGGGAAAAAATATGTACCCATCTTCGGTAATTTCACTCAGATCATCAGTGTAGCATTTGATCCCAGGCTTTATTCCCAAATATTGTTCCTGGGACTGGGACAATCAGGGGTTTCAAGCCTTCCACTTGCAGGAACGCTACCACCTCTACAAAACTGTGCACTTCTATAAGCCCAGCCCTCATCGTAGCAACCAAACCTGCCGCCTCCATTCCCCCAATTATGTCTTCCTAGTCCTACTGAGTAAACATGGTTTGTTGGACAATGACCATGACCATGACCATGACCATGCCCCATGGCACCCCATCCAAAGTCATACGGCCCCGGGAGCCTTTCCATCCGAAAATCTTGAGGTAGTCTTGGAGAATGAGCGCTGTAAGGATGTAGTTGCTGTTGGTAATAATGATGTGGCTGGTAAAATTGGTGATTGCTTTGGGTTTGGTGGGTGCCAAGGCTATAAAGGCTAGGAGAACTCTGGACTTTAGGTATGCCGCGTCTACTAGGATGGTATGCATTCAAAATCCCTGGCTCGAGAGGGGAAGAATCTATATGATTTCTGCCATCAGGAGAAGACGATTTGGGTGAAGAGCTGGTGGAGACGCTAAAGGTGGCATTGAGAGGGGAGAGTCTGCCGCTATAACTGCTTGAAGTTGGACGAATTACTCCATTGACAGCTTCGAGATACCGCTGATCAAAGGCGTGGGGGTCAACAGGGTTCTCAATTATGACTGGACTTGCTGGGAACAAGAAAGCACGTAGTTTCGGAGTCCCTTCACTTTCAAGACGATTATACTCTTCAACCATGTGTTTGAGATCCTCATCGGATCTTACCGTTACCAAGGCATCAAGTTCTTCTGGGATAACCTGGTATTTCAGAATCATGTCCCCCCCACCTTCAACCAGACTGTTAAGCTTCTTCATTATTTCTGTAATGAATTGGGAACAATTACACTGTATTACTTAAAATGAACAGGAAAAAAGTACTATAATTTGGTTCCTACTTTGATTCTAACTTACAAGTGATGAAAAATTGACAATATTAGGCTAAAACTCATTAGACTAACCAAATTCAACTGGAATCTATTGACTTGAAGAAGCAAAAATGCAGCAAATTATCAGAAAAGACTAAATTACCGTTGGGAATGAAATAAAGAGGAAAACTTAGTAAGGAGAAATGTAGGGCAAACCTGAGAAAGTGATATCCCGAGGAACCGCCACCACTCGAGTTTCCCCTCCGATGTATTTGAGGTTCTGCTCGCCTGGCCTCGCCATTATTTTCCCGCCATAGCTGCACAGGAACTTGAGCTTATTCCTCGGCGAAATAACCATCACTTCGTCGCTATTAGTGATTTCGCTGGCCGTCATTTTACCCGCCTTTAAACTAACTGCGTTCAACTCCGTGACTCGTTGCTGTTCAATGTCGTCTCCGAAACGGATACGATCGTTATGAGCTAGCGTTTTCCTCCTCAATCTGCAATTTATAATAATAATGAAAATTAATTTTATTGAGAAAAAAATAGTAGTACAAAATTGTCCCACATATGTATATCTAGTAAAAATACCCAATATCGTTAAAGAATGAATCCAATAAAGATATACTATCATGAATATTGGGAGAAAATTGCAATGGCAAAAACCTCTTAACTTTTTTTCCCCTGAAATAATCGAAGATTCAGGTTTCAAAAATCCTTATTTTCAGATTAGACTATAACATTAAAAAGAAACGTCTAATCAAATAATCATCAGGAAACTAGTCTTGAAATCAATATGTATATATATTTCTAATTAATCGAAAAACAAATTCGATTTATAAAAAAACAATTAATATTCAATAATACATCGACTAATTATTCCAAGACAACTTCAAAAACTCACCTTTCACCGATTCCAATCAGAGGCCGCTTCGAGTCACCGAACTTATTTAACAATGGTCTCCTTTGGAAATACTATTGAATGACTTGGGTCCTTGGGATGAGATTAAATAGATATAATTTTTTTAAAAAAAAAAAAAAGAAAGAAGAAACCTTTTTAAACAGAGAAAAATGCAGCAAAATCTTTGATTAGATTTCCAGCAAAAAAGAAATCAGTTGAAGCAAATAATTTCGTTAAAACGAATATTTAACATTAAAATGATATATTGATCAAGGAAAGAAAGAACTGAAAGAAGCCCAGAAAACAAGAAAGGTTGAGTTCTGGTTTTATTTTTTGAAAGATTTTCATGGAAAGTGAAGAATGAAAACAGAATTTCTGGTTTTTTTTTTTTCTTGAAGACAAAATTAAAAGCGTTATAGTACCTACGGGGGGTTATAAAAATCGAAGCGAAACAAGAAAGAAAGAGAGAGTTAATGGAGAAATTATGCTTACCAGGATTTGAGAGAATATTGGTAACTGAAAATTAGGTGAATTCTGTTTAATTTTGCAGCAGAATATGAAATTTCTGTTTCTGTTACTCTCTCAATGGGCATTGGGCAGTTGGGCACCTGAGAATCTGGATTCTGGACACACTCTCTAACGCTTTTCATGGCGGATTTTCGCTCCCTTTTTATCCTTTTAGTATACGAATATAGCCTCGAAGGCCAAAATTGCGCACCCCAAAATTTAAAACTAAGACACGTGTCATACGAGAAGAGCAACTTAGAGGCCCACTAGTGCTTGCTTGGCAGATTTTCTGAGACGGGTTTGGCATCTTTGTTGGGTCCCAACCTTAAATCACGGTTGGGTTACGTGGCAGGAGCTGTTGCTTTAGGCGTAATTAATCCTTTCTGTTGGGATGAAGCAGCACTCCACTCCGCCATTCGCCACCACCACTCAAAGAGGGTACGTTAATTTTGTCTTTTCATTTTCATCATCTGGAATATTTTTTTAGATTAATAAGGAAATAACGAAGACAAAAAAAAATGCTTGGTGTTCATAATGATAAAAAATACTTAATTTTTTTTGCACAAATCCTCCTATAATCTACTAGTTATATTAAGTTTTGATTAATCTGAGTCATGTTAAACTTGAAGTTAATTATCTCTAACACTTATTTTTCCCGTTCACAATAATCAACTCGAAAGTTTATTTAAATATATTTAGTTCATAATAATAAATAGGATAATTTCCTTTCCCATTGTCATTTTATATACTAGGCATCGGATTACTCAGGTTCATTAATATATAGAATGTTGAGTACCAAAAGAAAAAAAAATATAGAATGTTAATTATCTTTCTTTAGGCTGAATTTAAGATTTGTCACTATATATATGTTATTTTTTGATATAATAAGGGGTGGAGGGCCGGGAAAATGGGGTTCAGATGCACGCGAATATAATTTATTTTAATTTAAGGGTTTATATATAATACGCTATTAGTGGAGTTTAATAAATTATACAAACAGGTTTTGAAGGGTGACATATGTCTCCTAGAGACTAGATTAAAATATTTAAAATTTAATTAATTCTGAAAATGGATGTGTCAACTCCACAACCCACTTGTGGAGTCCAAAATTTACACCGTCGATGTATCAAATAATTACCCTTAATTTAATTAACTACTTCAAGAGAATATAAATCTTGCCTAAATATGGGTCAAATATATAGACCGGGAGCGGAAGCATAGCTGCAGCCTGCAAACAAAGGGTATCCAATTCCAATGGTGAGGAAAAAAGAGAGTATCCAAAATGGAAATATGGTTACAAGAATGCATTGAACGTGGATGCATGCCACGAAAATGGCACGAGTTTTGGAGTCTAGTGATAAAATTGAAACTTTGATGTGTCGTCTCCTCTAAATCTAACTCCACACCCATCACAAGAATTCAGTCTTATTATAAATTAATTTAATGGTCTTGTGTTCTTATCTTGGCCAGTCGATATTTTTATATATTAAATTCTTTAATTTGATGGTTAAAATTTTTTAGACTTTTTTTTTAATCATTCGATTAATAATTTTCAGAAAATTAAGAAACTAAGGCGACATGCGACGATATATATGAAAAATCCATCTTTCGTATCCACACATATTATGATGGAACTAGTTGCGAGGCCGAGGACAAATGATCATGCAACTAGTCCGCAAGCCCAACTTTGGGTTTTGATCACTCCTAAGAGATTGTCTGAAAATCAACACTGATCAAACTTATTCACGACAATATTGTTTAATATTGACAATCTTATCTCTTGTTGCAAGTCATCGATGAAAACATTCAATTCGATTAATTAAATTCCAGCACCGTTTTGAGAGAAGCTAACAGGGGAGCTCATAATTATATTAAATTATTACTATTATTATTAATTAATTATTATATATTGCTAGCTGTAGGAGGCAGATGATTGAAAACTTTGTTATGTTTGAAACAATCCCAAACTTTATATGAGTGATGTAAATAACTCTCATTTGATGGGAATTTATTTGCGCCTAGGGTTGTATACGAGCCTTCTATTTTATTTTAAGGGTAATTATTTTAAGGTAATTATTTAATATACTGGCGGTGTAAATTTTGAATTCTACAAGTGGGTTGTGGAGTTGACACATGTCTATTTTTTTAATTAATTAAGTTTTAAATATTTCAATCTAGTCTCTGGAGAACACATGTCACCCTTTAGTTTAATTTGCTAAACTCCACTGATGATGTATTGTATAATTTGCCTTATCTTAATAGCTCATTAGTCTTTTTACCCCTTAAATTACACTGTATAGCATTCATGATATTTTATCATCTAAACTTTAAATCGCGGGGACAAACTTAATAATAGACATGGTAGATAGATAAATATTTACTATTGAACTAGTCTTTGGACGTAATTATTTGATCTACTATAAAAAGTTCAAACCTATGCCAAAAATGGCTGGATTGAACCCCACTTAGTATGGTTCATTGCATCTTTATTCCAATCATATAGAGCCTGCAGTACTGCTTTGCTAAGTGACTCAAACCAAAGCCATCTATCATTATTCATTAAATTAATCCAATTATATTGTTTTTTGGTTTAATGGCTTAAATGGTAAAATGCACCCTAAAATTTATATGAACTGTAACTTTACACTTGTTGATCATATTATATTCTAATGTTTTATTTGTGTATATTTTGCATCTTATATTACTGAAAAAATTTGTTAAATACCCAACATGCAGTGCTAGCTATTATGATGTTGACGTGACATGTCACATCAGTCGAAAAATTGCCACGTGGCATGCCATATCAGTCGAAAACTGCCACGTGGCATGTCACATCAGTCGAAAACTGCCACGTGGCATGCCACATCAGTCGAAAACTGCCACGTGGCATGCCACATCATCCAAAAATTGTCACATGGCATGCCATGTCAGCACAAAAAAAGAAAATAAGAAAATTTTGCCACGTCAGCATGCCACATGGTATTTTCATCCTATGTGGCATGCCACATCAGCACCGTAATGGCGTCTTAACCATTTCCATCACAGAGGGTGCAAAATATACGCAAAATAAAACATTAAGATGTGATATGATAAAAATAAAAAAAATTTAGTGCAAAGTGGCAATCCATATAAACTTTATGATTTTTGACATTTAAGCCATTCTTTCTTTGAGTTATTGAGTAATCTTGCATATGACCGAAGGCTTTTCAAGGCATATCAAAATGATTAAATGATCAATAAATAACCCAAAACCAAAACTATCTATAGTGTTATCATCAGTTCTAGACAAAAGTGATTTATAAATAATAGTATTAGTCCAATTATATAATATAGTACTATTCGGAAAATCCTAGATTAACGTTAAATTTATTGCAAATGTTTCCTTTGAAATACATGCATCAATCAACGTATATATATGTCATAAAACATGTCAATAAACGAAGATTTTACCTTATATTATATTATATCATATAAGAAACATCCAATATATTGTTGGTTGGTGGCTAAATGCCTAAATCTAATGGTGAAAAACAGCATAACTTCTCAGTGGCTCCTGTTAAAAAAGAGCAAAGCGCAGATTCATTGAATTTGAGATACGATATAAAGACTACATGCATATAAAAATAGCAGAAAAAGACAGTAGTATTACAGTCCAAAAAGTTTCTTCCATGCTTTAAGGATCTTGCCGCTGCTGTTCTTCTTCTTCACAGATCTTCTAATCCCATTGGTGTATAATTCTTCATCATCAAAGGGTGATGATAAAGTCACAGACTGGTCATGGATCCTACAATACCTTTCAGAGACAGAAGAAGATCTTCTCATGGAGAATGCTCTCTTGACAGCCGCCTGGACAGCATACGCTGAAGAAACTGAGCTGTTTCTTCTCAGTCTGGGGCCAAACATCTCCCCATTATTACTAATAATATTGCCTTCTTGATGATGATCATGATCTTCTTGCTCTGATGATGAATCTTGGGTACTGGTCAGCTTTGCTGATGAGTTCTTGATGATGATCTGGTTGATTTCTTGCTTCTTGTGATCTGAAGGGTTTGGGATTGGGGTAGTATTATTAGAAATGGGTTTTGGGTTTGGGGTTTGATCAGGAATTACTGGCATGAGATCTGAAGAAGAGTACTCCATGGATCTAAAATCTTCAATATTGCCAACAGCTTTGATCTTGGAATACCCATTCATTGTTTTTGCCCCTTTCCTTTTTTGGGCTATTGGCAATGGCAGTCTAGAAATGGGAGGTGGGGGCTAGAGGCTGCAGGGTAATTTGCTTTTGAACTAGCTAGCAGCTATAGAGCCTAGCGATTGGGGACAATATATATACAGAATGTGGATTTGAAATGTGGGGTCATATAACAAATAATACAATGTTAGAAAATTACCAGACGTACGCATGTTATGGATCAGACTTCACACTACTCCATTTCCAAGAACATGGTAAATTGCCGACGTGGTTTAGGATTTACGACCATTATACTTTTATTTGTGGATTTTTCAGAATTTGCAGATCGTTTACTCAGTGGAAGATTGTCAATCGAATTTGAATTTAGATGGGATGTAAGAAAAACTCGAATCTTAATCACTTATGCCAACTTTCATTTGAATTTTGACACTGAAATGTAGATTCCGATATATAAAAATAGATTATTTTGTTAGGTTAACTAAAGAAATTTAATGCACTTATATAAGGTTTTATGCGCGAATGTTATGAATGGAGAAAGATGTCGCTGCAAAAGCTTTAAGTCAATTTGACTACTCGATACCCTTGGATTCTAAAAGAAAAAGTAATTATACCTCCAATTATGCTGATCCTAGTAAATGGTAAGTTGTGAAGCATAGTGTTCCATTGCATGTTGCATCAGTCGGAACTCAAATTATTAGTACTTTATTAATAGATTAAAATAAATCACATGCATAAACAAAAAGGGCTGATGATGATCTGTTTATTATTTTATGATTTGTATGTTGACTAAAGGCTGGATGAATCTTGGGATGCTCATGCTCCAAATCTCCAATTATTTTTTAGTCTATGGTCAAAAAAAGGCTTCATCACAGGCCACGTGACCCACTCGGTCGGCCTTGGACTAACTTGGATTCTTTGGTACCAAAAGGACCCATATAGGCTCTTCTTATGCATGCTTGGGAGTTGGGAACTTGGGATCAATGACACTAGTAAAACCCAACCCCAGCACAGTTTGATAATTGATACATTACTTTTGGCAAATTATATTCGGACTTGATTTTTAAGAAAAAATTTGAATTATACCTCAAAACTTTTGTAATCTTGATGTATTCGATTATTTTCAATGATATTTTATTTATTTTAGCTTAAAAAATTAAATTTATTATACAAATAATAAAGTCATATATATGCAAAAATGCCCACGTGTTGAGCAACTCATGCAACGTCATTATATACGTGCCTTTTGTATTTCTTTCCATCTTTCTACTAGAAGAAAAAAAGGTCGTGCGTGTAGTTAAGTCAATAAAAGCTTTTTCTTGGCAAAGGCCCAAAGGGCTCAAGCTGTTCACTAAGGCCCCACGAAGATGGAAAAATGGTCCTTTAAAAAATGGTATCCTAGCCTGGAAATTGGATGGAAACTTTGATTGCATTTGCGCCAAAAAAAAAATTATAATAAGAAATCTATAAAATTCAATTACATGTATAAATTAAAGAAAAGTCAAACTCATGAAACCCCTATTATTTTCCTATATTTTCTGTCTGAAAACATTTTAATGCAATTTTTGCAGACATTCTGCACTTCAGACAGCTGCTAGCCAGGCATGTAAGTGTAGTAGTATATCTTCCAATTTTTTTATCTGTTTTCCTTAAGTTGGTTTATTATCATGTTATAGATCAGTTTTAGGAGTTGATACATGGACCAAGCTAGTTGTTAATGGTGAATTTTATTCATAGTAGAATTGTTGACAAGATTTCTACCACTTTAAAAAGTTTATTTGCTTATTAAATTTCGTATATGTTGAAATGAAAGTGAAGCTGAGTATCTAGAACCGTCTTCTTTATTGCTAGAACTTGCAGAAAAATTGGCTGGTTTCAGACTCCAAAAAAACTAAGCAACTAAAATTTGATATGCTTATGGGACTTATATATGTTCTGTTCTTGGTATTTTCTACATGCATTCATGTCAGTTGCTTACATATACACATCCATGTTAGTTCAAGGAAGAAATTTTGGTTCATCAGAGCAAAGTCTTCTCTTTGGTCAATGTTTAGGATGAGAGGATTTTTCTGAAGTTTAAATGGTTAAATTCCTAAGTTCCCCCCCTAACCCAGATAGATAGATGTTGTGGGGTTCAAGAATTGGGAATAAGGGGAAATGGGTCCTCTTTCTTGTAAATCAAAAAGTAGTATGTTTTGATTAATTTTGAGTCTGCAATATGTTTGTCAAAATGTGCAGTTATGGGTTTATTTGAGGTCTGTTTGTAAGGTGTGGAGGGGGTGCTTTGTTTGGTGAAGAATTGTGACAAAACTGAGAAATGGTCATCTACCTTTTTGTTTTCCTCTCCTCTAACTATGTTTTGTAGTATTTATAATGAGAATAAATTGCCTCGATCAATTTAAAAATTATGAAAACTCGTAAAGAATTTTTGTTATATTTTCATTTGATGTAAAATTTTCTATGCATTTCATTAAATTATATTTATTTTTTATATATAGTTGGTAATATAGTGTGCGATGTGCCCCCACTACGTACAATTCCTAGATCCGCCCCTGGTTTCAGCTCAGGAGGCAGCTGAGATTGCAATCGGGTCAATCGGGCGTGGATATGATCTTGCTCTTGATTTAAGGTTGAAATATTGTAATGGAGATGCAACAGATTCGCCTTTGATTAAATTGGACGAAGTTGGGTGTTATGATGTAGCTCTGCCTGGGGGGATTTCCATCTCAAATGTACCCGAATTGGTCAAATGTACTAGTAATCAAGGCCCCGCCACGAGGAGCAGTTCTGATGTTATCTCTTTTCAGCAGGTAAAGTTACTTGTTTTTGCTGATAAATTTGATTTCTAGCAACAGTCAGCTGATGGTAATATTACTTTGCCTTATTTGAGTTGTCTTGTTTCTTCCTTACCATATTTCTCCTATCCTATTACCTCGGTTCTCTTCTGGTGAATGAAATGCTCCTCTGTGCTATGGACACAAACTGGAAAACATGAGAATTAAGATGTGTAATATGTATTGCACCTGGGATTTGGTTCTTATTGCTGACCTTAGCAATTTCTGCTTTCCTCCTAATTTGTCTTTTGTTTTCTGTTTCTAGGCAGATGTCAGAACAGTTCAACCATGATATGTCTCTGAGTGGCAAAATTCCTTCTGGTTTCTTCAATGCCATGTTTGACTTCTCAGGCTGTTGGCAAAAAGATGCAGTCAATACTAAGACCCTAGCTTTTGATGGGATGTTCATCACTCTTTACACAGCTTCACTCCAGCATTCACAAATGGCACTCCATGATCATGTTAAGAAAGCTGTTCCACCATCATGGGAACCTGCTGCCTTAGCAAGGTGAAACTGGAACACAAAAATGTTTATAATCAAATTTGTGGCACTACAGTTTTCCGTTCCTTCTATCTCACATCTTGTTCACCTATACAATCTAATTGTTTTGTTTGCTGGTGCCAATCATGATGTTATAAATAGAGTCTATTTCTGCTCTATTCAATTTGTTTACTTTTGCAGTAATGATGTATTACTGTCTTTCCAGATTCATCAGGACATTTGGAACACATATTATAGTTGGTGTTAAGATGGGTGGGAAGGATGTTATATATGTAAAACAGCAGCGTTCTTCAATAGTTGATCCTGCTGATCTGCAAACAAAATTGAAGAAGATGGCTGATGAGAAGTTCCTAGAGAACAATGGACAAAACAGGATTGATCTGAAACAAGTGAAGCTAAATAATGAGGTTTTTGATGAGGTTATTCATTCTATTCTTTTGCACACAAGCTCTTTAAAATAAGTAGTAACATGCTCTCATTTGTTAATTTTAGATGCAGGATGTCTCAGTAAGTCACAAACGGAGAGGTGGAATAGAGGACATGAAATTATCCCATGTTGAGTGGCTTCACACTGTTCAGGTTCAGCCTGACGTCGTCTCAATGTCCTTCATTCCGATTACCTCTTTGTTAAGTGGCGTTCCAATGAGCGGATTCTTGAATTATGCCATAAACCTCTATTTAAAATGTAAGCAAGATAGATCTCTTTATGTTTTGTGGATTTGGTTTTACTTTTACCATTGTTAAAAGCTTTGATCAGAGTTTGTAGATTTTATAGATAGTAGTAAGATATCTATAATCTGACTCAGCATATAAGTCATTGATGAAAGACTATAAACACAAATGATAACAAACAAATTCATGCCTGAGGAATGACAATAGTAGGTATGCTGTTAATTGCAAGAGAAGTAGATGACAGTTGATTTTCTTTTCTTTTTTTTTTTTGGCATCCTTTCTGACAGATAAACCGCCGCTCGAAGAATTGCATTTATTTTTGGAATTTCAGCTTCCAAGGCAGTGGGCACCAGTTTTCAAGGAGTTTCCTCGAGGTTTACAACATAGGCGACAGAGCAATTCATTTTTGCAATTCAAGTTCTTGGGCCCTAAGCTCTATATCAACACCATTCCGGTAGAGTTCGTTTATCCTCTTCAAAATCTTTGCTAATTATTTTTGCCCCTTTTCTGGGATTAGCCCCAAGTAATTTATCATTAAAGTCTTCAAATCTTTGCATTTTAAAATGGCTGCACCTGTTGTTTTTGATCATGAGGTGTCATATTCAAGTATTCTGAAAGAGAATTTATCCTTGAATTATGCAACACATCATATTAGTTTGTCTTGACCTTCCTTCTGTTGGTTTTAATGGTGTAGCATTGAAACCTCTTTAGCACCAGAAAACCAACTAACTCTGCATTTTAGAAAGGTTCTATCTTATCAGAACTGTCTTTGATGCTAAGAAAGATTCTCTCGAGTTAAAAGTAGATATTCAATATAATGAAACCATTTAATAAACATTTTCATAGTTCTTACCTTTGCAAAAAAGATTCCTTCTGTGAGAGGTGATCACATTTGATTATATCATGTGTGATCATTTTGGTTCTGTTAGCTCAAAACTTTATTACTATTATTATCAAATCCGTGACAGGTTGATGTTGGTAGAAGACCGGTTACAGGTCTCCGGCTCTATTTGGAGGGTAAAAGGAGCAACCGCTTGGCCATCTACATGCAGCATCTTTCTTCTCTACCGACCTACTTCCAGCTTGTGGATGAACATGAAGATACCTTGCCACAGGAGTCCTATAATAAAAGATACTTTGAAAAAGTTAGATGGAAGAATTTCTCTAGAGTTTGCACAGCTCCAGTAGAGTCTTACAATGATCATTCCATAGTAACTGGAGCTCAGCTACATGTAGAGAAATACGGGTTGAAAAAAGTTCTCTTTTTAAGACTTCATTTCTCTACTGTTTTGGGAGCTATAATTGTAAGGCATTCAGAGTGGGATGGATCATTTGGGATTGCAACTCAGTCAGGAGTCTTATCAGATCTTTTAAGTAAGCCTCTAACACCGCCTCCACGGGAACCTAAGCCGCAATCAAGCTCATCGGTTTACCATGGTGGTGCGAGCTCTTCAGTTTACCCTGGTGGCCCTCCAATTCCAAATTATACCCCAAAACTTCTGAAATTTGTTGATACAGCTGAGATGAAAAGAGGGCCAGAAGATCGTCCAGGGTATTGGGTTGTTTCCGGGGCAAGACTAGTTGTTGAGAAAGGTAAGATTGCCTTACGGGTCAAGTATTCTTTACTCACTGCTATATTACCTGATGAAAATAGTTAAGAAGCATTAGGCCATTTTATTTGGATAGTTTTGCTTATGCCAATGCCCTGGCTGCCATGTTTGAGAAAGATAGCAGAAAACTGAAGGGATCAAAAGTTTCAATGATTGGGTCAGCTGCCTGGTCTGGGGAGGGGAGGGATGTTACTGCCATGGCAGATTTCAGCAGCATGTTAGTGATTTTGCTGAATCCTCAACAACAGGGCATATCTGTAGGAGGGAATTCAATTAATTATTTTTAGCCTAAACTAAATCTGAATGTAGGGTGGGTGGGTTATTTACTTCTCATATATGTAATCCATCCCCTTCTTAAATTAATGAATAAGCTCGGTTGAACTCAAGAAAGAAAAAATAGAACAAGACTTGAAAAACTTAAGCTACTTCAGAATTTCATGTAAATTAGCTTTAAGAAGTTGTGTACTTTATAGTCAGTGTAATTCAATCTAGAGCAGTGCAGTGTATCTCCACCGCAAAGTCTGCAAAACTGAGCAGTGAAAGCCCAAAGGTTATAAATGTCCTGAAAATTGGCTAAGAACCCCAATGCAGCTGTAACTACAGCTATTCATATAAATATAATTTTTGTCTCTTCTTTTGTTTGCATCCCGTACCCTTGACTTCATTACTTCTTCTCTCCATGACTTTGTCCTTCTATTCTTGATACTTATCAAGAAATATTAGTATTTCCTATTAGTACTAAATATCTTATGCCAAACTTGCCTTCTCTCCATGACTTTGTCCTTCTATTCTTGATGCTTATCAAGAAATATTATTTCCTATTAGTACTACTTAATATTTCATTCCAAACTTGCCTTTTGCAATCCAGTTATCAGGATTATATTGCGAAAAGAAAAAAACTTGTCACACTCATTTCTTTAAAAATATATTTAGAGGCGCGCGGGTTGAACCTTGTTAAGTCAATAAAAGTTTTTTCTGGCTAAATAATCAATTCAGGATATAAGGTTTGCCGCAAAATGCAATTTGGGATATAACGTTACAAAACAAATAATTAAGGATATAATGTTACGAAAAACGAGCAATTAAGGATATAATCCATTAGGGCTCCGTTAAATGATGACATGGCATCCACGTGTCATCCACGTAATTTCTGACAATACACGTGTCATCTACGTGGATGCCACGTCATCAATTAACGGAGCCCTTACTGATTATATCCTTAGTTGCTTGAAATCAAAAACGTCATATCCTTAATTGCTTAAAATAAAAACGTTATATCCTTAATTGCTTGTTTTGTAACGTTATATCCTTAATTGCTTACGGCAGAAAACGTTATATCCTAAATTGCTTGCTTATCATCTATAACATAAATATTCAAAAGAAAAATAATTTTTTTAAAAAATGTTTTATTTAAATCACTTTTTATTGTATATAAGGCCTTGCTTTTTTTTTTTGGCATCATATATGGCATTGCTTAGTAGAAAAATGTATTCTTAGAATATATACCTTTTTTTGTCCCTCTAATGGTGATAGAGATAAAATTAGGTTTAACACAATAATCGTAATAGTTAATGGTCAATAATAATTGTTAGAAATTAATATAAGAAATTACTTATGTAAATTTATTTATTACATAAATATTAAATTTGAATATTATTTATAATTATGTATATTTATTTCGCTTTAAAAATATATTTAGTTATTCTCTTTTAATGATATACTAATCTTCACCTCCACGTGCGTTGCACACCATATTGAATATAATTAATAATTAACTTAATTAGTTCTTAAAAGTTATATTTAATTAAAGATTATGTAACTAATTTTAACTTTTAAACTTTAAAGTAACGATAATAATATTTTTATTAGTTTATATTATAATTGGGTTGGGTCCAGACCTACCAAAAGATCTCCAATTTTTTAAAATTATAATGGTAAAAAAAGTATTTATAAAATATTTAATTTAATTAAATAAAATAGAGTTTTTAGTAGAATAAAACTATAAAAGTTTAAACAATGTCATTTAAAAAATATATTTAAAAAGTTCCAATATATCTAAGTTTTGCAATTAAAATAGTAAAATGATAAAAT
Source organism: Corchorus olitorius (assembly GCA_001974825.2). NCBI lineage: Eukaryota > Viridiplantae > Streptophyta > Magnoliopsida > Malvales > Malvaceae > Corchorus > Corchorus olitorius. The sequence continues at coordinate 132,178 of AWUE01016378.1, forward strand.
AAAAAAATAAAGAGATTAGATTAATTAAATATGTTTAAAATGATTTTTCGTGTGAGTGAATTTCAGTAATAGGAATTCAGTAATGGAGATGTTTATTTGATTTGTTCGTAATCTTTAAATTTTGTGATTTTACTCATATCAATAAATAAAGTTATGAAATTAGGATTATTATTATTATGATAATTATGAAAATGCTGATTGCTTTTAATTAAGAATATGTCAAATAATCAATTTAGGATATAACTTTAGCTGCCACAAGCAATTAAGGATATAACGTTACAAAACAAGCAATTAAGGATGTAACGTTTTCTATTTCAAGTAATTAAGGATATGATGTTTTCGATTTCAAGCAATTAAGGATATAATCAGTTAGGTCTCCGTTAATTGATGACGTGGCATCCACGTGGTACCACGTAGATGACACGTGTATTGTCAGAAATTACATGGATGCCACGTGGATGCCATGTCATCATTTAATGGAGTCCTAACGGACTATATCCTTAATTGCTCGCTTTTCGTAACGTTATATCCTTAATTGCTTGTTTTGTAACGTTATATCCCAAATTGCATTTTGCGGCAAACCTTATATCCTGAATTGATTATTTAGCCGTTTTTTCTTGGTAAGGCCCAAAAGGCTCAAGCTGTTCACTAAGGCCCCACGAAGATGGAAACATTGTCCTTTTAAAAAATGGTATATCCTAGCCTGGAAATTGGATGGAAACTTTGATTGCATTGCGCCGAAACATGTATATAGTTAAGAAATCTATAAAATGCAACTAATAATACATTAATAAATTAAAAAAAAAAGTCAAACTTGTGAAACCCCTATTATTTTCCTATATTTTTTGTCTGAAAAGTAGTGAAAACATGTTAATGCAATCTTTGCAGACATTCTGGACAGGTGCTAGCCAGGCAGGTAAGTGTAGTATCTTCCAAATTTATTTATCTGTTTTCCTTATTTTGGTTTGTTATCATGTTATAGATCAGTTTTAGGAGTTGATACGTGGACCAAGCTAGTTGTTAATGGTGAATTTCATTTATAGTTGAATTGTTGACAAGATTTCTACCACTTCAAAGAGTTTATTTGCCTATTAAATTTCGTATGTTGATATGGAATGGAAGTAAGCTGAGTGTCTAGAACCTTCTGCTTTATTGCTAGAACTAGAAACTGCAGAAAGATTGGCTGGTTTCAAACTCCAAAGAAACTAAGCAACTAAATTAAAATTTGATATGCTTATGGGACTTATGTTCTGTTCTTGGTATTCTCTACATGCATGCATGTCAGTTTCTTACATATACACATCCATGTTCATGCAACAAAGAAATTTTGGTTCATAAGAGCAAAGTCTTCTCCTTGGTCAACGTTTAGGATGACAGGATTTTTCCGTAGCTTAAATGGTTAAGATATTCCCTAGTCCCCCCTAACCCAGATAGATCGATGTTGTGGAGTTGAAGAATTTTGGGAAATATGGGAAATGGGTCCTCTTTCTTGTAAATCAAATGTTTTTAGAAGGGAGTATATGTTTTGATTAATTTTGAGTCTGAAATATGTTTGTCAAAATGTGCAGTTCTGGGTCTATTTGAGGTCTGTTTGTAAAGTGTGGAGTGGGTGCTTTGTTTGGTGAAGAATATTTGTGACAAAACTGAGAAATGGCACTCCAGGTTTCAGCTCAGAAGGCAGCTGAGATTGCAATCGGGTCAATCGGGCGTGGATATGATCTTGCTCGTGATTTAAGGTTGACATATTGTAGTGGAGATGCAACGGATTCGCCTTTGATTAAATTGGACGAAGTTGGGTGTTATGATTTAGCTCTGCCTGGGGGGATTTCCATCTCAAATGTACCCGAATTGATCAAATGTTCTAGTAATCAAGGCCAGGCCATGAGGATCAGTTCTGATGTTGTCTCTTTTGAGCAGGTAAAGCTACTTGTTTTTGCTGATAAATTTGATTTCTAGCAACAGTCACCTTATGGTAAAGTTATTAGTTTGCAATTTAGGATTTAATTGCCTTATTTGAGTTGTCTTGTTTCTTCCTTTCCATGTTTACCTCGGTTCTCTTCTGGTGAATGAAATGCTCCTCTGTGCTATGGACACAAACTGGAAAACATGAGAGTTAACATGTGTAATATGTATTGCACCTGGAATACTATCGGTTTGGGTCAGGGATTTGGTTCTTATTGTTGACCTTAACAATCTTTTGCCATGGCATCAAAGCAGGATTTCTATTTTCCTCTCTAAATCCTAATTTGTCTTTCTTTATTTCTGTTTCTAAACAGATGTCAGAACAGTTCAACCATGATATGTCTCTGAGTGGCAAAATTCCCTCTGGTTTCTTCAATGCTATGTTTGACTTCTCAGGCTGTTGGAAGAATGATGTAGTCAGTACTAAGACCCTAGCTTTTGATGGAATTTTCATTACGCTTTACACACTTTCACTTCAGCATTCACAAATGGTTCTCCAGGATCATGTTAAGAAAGCTGTTCCACCATCATGGGAACCTGCTGCCTTAGCAAGGTGAAACCGGAATACAATTATATGTTTATAATCAAATTTGTGGCACTACAGTTTTCTGGAATACAAATATGTTTATAATCTAGTAATAGATTCTAGTTCTGTCCTATTCAATTTGTTTACTTTTGCAGTGATGATTTATTACTGTTTTTCCAGATTCATCAGGAAATTTGGAACACATATTATAGTTGGTGTTAAAATGGGTGGGAAAGATGTTATATATGTAAAAGAGAAGCCTTCTTCAAATGTTAATCCTGCTGATCTGCCTAAAAAATTGAAAAAGATGGCTGATGAAAAGTTCCAAGAGAACAATGGACAAAACAGGATCGATCTGAAACAAGTGAAGCTAGATAATGAGGTTTTGATGAGGCTATTTATGCTACTCTTTTGCATACAAGTTCTTTTTATAATAAGTAGTACATGGTCTCATTTGTTAATTTTAGATGCAGGACATCTCAATAAGTCACATACGGAGAGGTGGAGATGAGGACATGAAATTATCCCATGTTGAGTGGCTTCACACTATTCGTGTTCAGCCTGATGTCATCTCGATGTCCTTCATTCCGATCACCTCTTTGTTAAGTGGGGCTCCAGGGAGTGACCTCTTGATCCATGCCATAAACCTCTATTTACGATGTAAGCAAGATACAGTCTCATTATTATTATTTTTTTTTGTGAAATTGGTTTTTCTTTGCCATTGTTAAAAGCTTTAATTAATTAAAGTTTGTTGGTTTTATAGATATTAACAAAATCTGACTCAGCCTATAATTCATTGCTGAAAGACTATAAACACAAATGATAACAAACAAAATTCATGCCTGACAGCCTGAGGAATGACAGCAACTTCATTGCAAGAATAGTATAGTTATGCTGTTAATTGCAAGAAAAGTAGATGACAGATTTTTTTTTTTTTGGGGGGTCATCCTTTCTGTTTCTGACAGTTAAACCGCCGCTTGAAGAATTGCATTTATTTTTGGAATTTCAGCTTCCAAAACAGTGGGCACCACTTTTCATGGAGTTTCCCCGAGGTTTACAACATAGGCAAGAGAGCAATTCATTTTTGCAGTTCAAGTTCTTGGGCCCTAAGCTTTATGTCAACACCATTCCGGTAGAGTACTTGTTTATCCTTTTCAAATCTGTGCTTTTTATATTGGCTGCAGCTATTGTTTTTGATCATTAGGTGCCACATTCATGTATGCTGTAAGAAATTATGCAACATATTGTCTTGACCTTCCTTCTGTTGGTTTTACTTGGTCTACCATTAAAACTTCTTTAGCACTGGAAAACCGATTTCTCTGCATTTTATAAATTAGGTCTAGCTGATCAGTATAGTCTTTGATGCTAAGAAAGATTTCTCTGAGTTGAAAGTAGATATTCAATGTAATGAAGTTATTATTGTCAATAGGAAATTTCTCTAGTCATAACCATTTGATAAACATTTTCATGGTTCGGTCCTTTGCAAAAAATTCCTTCTGTGGGAGGTAATCACATTCAATTATATGTACGTAATCATTTTGTTTCTGTTAGATCAAAACTGACTATAATCATCAAATTCATGACAGGTTGATGTTGGTAAGAGACCGGTTACAGGTCTCCGGCTCTATTTGGAGGGTACAAGAAGCAACCGCTTGGCCATCCACATGCAGCATCTTTCTTCTCTACCGACCTACTTCCAGCTTGTGGATGAACCTGAACATACCTTGCCACAGGAGTCATATGATAAAAGATACTTTGAAAAGGTTAGATGGAAGAACTTCTCTAGGGTTTGCACAGCTTTGGTAGAGTCTTACAATGATCATTCCATAGTAACTGGAGCTCAGTTACTAGTAGAGAAATACGGGTTGAAAAATGTTCTCTTTTTAAGACTTCATTTCTCTACTGTTTTGGGAGCTACAATTGTAAGGCATTCAGAGTGGGATGATGGATCATCTGGGATTGCACCTCAGTCAGGAGTCTTACCTCAGTCTGTATCAGGAGCCTTCTCGGATATTTTAACTACAACTATTAAGCCTCCACCGGAACCTAAGCCGCAATCAAGCTTATCGCCATCGGTTTACCTTGATGGTGAGAGCTCTTCACTTTACCCTGGTGGCCCTCCAATTCCAAATTATACCCCGAAACTTCTGAAATTTGTTGATACGGCTGAGTTGAAAAGAGGGTCAGAAGATCGTCCAGGGTATTGGGTTGTTTCCGGGGCAAGACTAGTTGTTGAGAAAGGTAAGATTGCCTCACAGGTCAAGTATTCTTTACTCACTGCTATATTACCTGATGGAAATAGTTAAGAAGCATTAGGCCATTTTATATGGATAGTTTTGCTTGTGCCAATGCCCTGGCTGCCATGTTTGAGAAAAATAGGAGAAAATTGAAGGGATCAAAAGTTTCAATGATTTGGTGGCAGCTGCCTGGTCCGGGGAGGGGAGGGACGTTACTCCATGGCAGATTTCAGCAGCATGTTGGTGATTTTTCTGAATCCTCAAGAACAGGGCCGGTCTGTACTGTAGGAGGGAATTTAATTGATTATTTTAGCATAAACCAAATAGAATAAGATTAAGACTTGAAAAACTTAATCTAGTTTCATAATTTCATGTAAATTAGTAACTTTTAAAAGTTGTGTACTCCATAGTCAATGTAATTCAATCTATAATCATTAATTCTGGTAAATTTTATGCATTTTTATCATTTGAAACGTTCCGTTGCGTTTGGTATGATGGAATTTGCTCACTTTCCATGGATCTTAATAAGATAGAATCATAGAATCACTTTCATATGTTTTTTTTGGCCATTTTTTTCTACTAATCTACTTTTTTTGGCCATGACTTTCATATGTTTGGTAAGTTCATTTTTCGTGGAATTTCATAAGATAGAATCATTTTTAAGAGTTTTTTTACGCTCTATTTTTACTTTCCATGGAAAATTCCATTTTATTTTCCATCATTCCATCAAACACGTGATTCTTAAGGGGGAGATGTGTCAATATACTTCACCTTGATTTTAAATCCATTTAATCACACTATTAAATGAATCAATCTCCTTGGAATCATGGAATGTTTTTTTAATGGGAAGTACCCATATGGTCATATCAACTCCTCCCTTAAAAATCATCTTGTTAATCCTCAAATTTCATGTTCATTGCTTGATTTCAAAAATAATGGAGAGAAATTATTGTTTTTAGATAAATTTTTTTAGTAGTAGATTCAGTCAATCAAAGAGTCCGGATTACAAATAGGGGGTTTTAATCCCCTCGTACCACACATAGCTAACAAACATATTACAATCAAATTTAACTAAACTATGAGCACAAATATTAGCTTCTCTTTTTATATGAACAAAACGAACACCGTCGAAATTTTTGGCTAACTCTCGAATCTTCATAATTATGCAAGTTTCTTCCCATAACATTGGTTCTTCTTATTGATCTTCATGAGCAATTAGACATAAACTAACAAAACAACACAAAACCAACATGCATTAAATATGGTGGAAGTTGAACTTGAAACTTCACCGTCTAGGAACATATTTATCTGAATTACTAATACTATTCCAGGAAAGATATGGCTTGTGGGTCTCTACTCTCTAGAGTCTAGATCATAAAATTTGCATTTTGAAGCTTATTTCTGCAATTTATTTCTTGTCTAACCTACTAAAAAGGGCAAATATCTGGACTGGACAGCATTAATTTAAAAGACCAATAAATTTAAGGCCACAGCTTTCGAATTTAAAGTCAACTGCAGTTGTTGGTAATTAGATATGCATTTATACCATGAATCTAAGCCCTAAGTTAAAGATAAAACATAAAAGTTGAACAACTTTTCATTTAGTTGCATATCTCAGTCCCATATTATCTGTCCCTTTTGGGTCAAAGTTTCCTAATTTTGACCTTTAATTATAAAAAAATTATATAAAAATAAATTTTAAAAAATTATGTTTTGATTAAGGTAAGTCTTAAACTTTTCAAAACATATTTTTCAAAAATTTGATTGTATATATATTTTTTGTAATTAAAGGTCAAATGTATGATTAGTTTGACCCAAAAAGGACAGATAATATGGGACGGAGGGAGTAATTATGATATTTATTGATTGTGGTGCTTGTACCAATACAAAATGATAGTATTTTGTTATTTTGTTTGCTAATCCATTTGTGGTTTTTTTTTTGGCTTACCAATCGGTGGAGGAGAGGAACTACCTCTCTACTATGTCAAACATTGCTTTGGGGGGCTGTTCCACCAAAGTGTAATCTTATTATTTTCACTCCTCATAAAATGATAGTACTGGTACTGGCTAAATGTTCATATACAGGTTTAACTTTTGCAAAAATGTTCGGTTTTAGCCTTTTAGGGCTTAACCTTTTAATTTAATTGGTCAAATCAGAATTTAATTTTCTAACTTTGGCTCAAATCAAAGCCTAATGTTTCCATTTTTTAGTGACATGCATCAATTTTGTAGAGATTATGAATCACGTCACATTTATTTGAGCTGAAATTAAAATGGTAGGCCTTGATTGATTCAACCAAAATGAAAGATTGAGCCTTAAATGGCGATTTTGTCAAAGGTTAAACGTTATTTCAACAATTAGCCATAATTTTCACAGTTTAATATTATCAAATCAAATAGTAATAAAACTGATTTCTATATAAATTATTAAAATGTGAAACTTATATAAATTATTTAAAATTTGTGTCATTAGAATAATGTAGAGTTGGACTTATACCACGCAAGACAGATCATTTGAGGGATAATTTTGACGAGGCAAAAGTTATTTAAAAAATCAAATTTCTTTCAATAATCAATGTATTAATCATTATTTTTCTAAATGTGATTTAAGCCAAGTAGGATTGATTGAACTTCCAAATTAAGATTTATTTCTAATGATTCCTTGTGATTTAAACAAGGACATGTTGACCACAATCACATTCAAGAAATACATATATTCTATAGTCTTAGATGTCATACTTGACTACTTGTAATTATTAAAAGTAAACATTGAGTTTAGATAATAATCATAACATGAAAGAAAGATTACTACTTATGATTTACAAACCAACTTGCTAGATTATCATCATTACTAATCAAAAAGAACATAAAAGATCCAAAAACAGAAAAGAAATTTTGATGACACCTACACCTATTTGGGTTCAACGGGAAAAACTCAATATTCGAAAATTTTTTCTCTAAATTGGCTTATAAATTATACAATACAACTCGACTCCTAATTAATCACACTCGATTAATTTACTAGACACCGGGGTTAGGACACAAAGAAATTTTAATGGGAATATCGCTACTTGATTCTCCAATTTGTCCCCTCACTCGACTCTCCTGACGTGTCATTGGAAAACTTACTATATTTTCTAAAACCCTATTCAATACTAGCCTAAAATCGAGAGATTTACCCTGTAAACTATCCATATTTATAACTAAAGGCTAAACCTAGATTTAATTTATTAGCTTAATTATTAGGAGGGATAAATTGGAGGAACAGTTTGGAGGGTCAAAAAGAATTATCCTTTTAATGGCGGTAGAAGAAAACTTGGTACTACGCATAACACAAGCTGTCAAGTTAATTAATAAAAACCAGAGCGAGCGTTGAAAGCTCCACTTTGACTATCTCTCTCAAAAAAATGAAAATAAATAAAACGAAAAACTCGCAGTTAAAGTCTGAGTCTCTCACATGTCAGTAGAATCTCTAATTTCAGTCAAACCCATTTTTACTACTTCCGTCTCTCTCATCTCATTCTCAATCCTTCCCCTTCTTTTAGGGTTTTCCCTCTTTCTTTTCTTGATTTTACTTTTCTCCACTATCTAAACTTCTCCATCAAAGAATCTCCTTTTTCTGTTTTTGTTTTTCCTTTTAGGTTTTTCTTCTTCAAATTTTCCCAACGTGAAAATCTCGCCTTTTGGAAGTACCTCGAAATCGAGCAAAACTGCTTTGACATTTTCGGCTTCAAATTGCGTGAGCTTCACTTCGATTGGTATTTTAAGCTTAATATCTGCTCAACTGAAACCCCCCACCAAAGATTTCCGCTTTACTTCTTGGACTGCGTAAAATGTACGAATTTTTTTATGGGGTCTAATCTGAGCTTAATTTTGTTGCTTTTTTTAGCTTATTTGCAGTTTTTGGATCTAGTATTCGTGATGAATTTGTTGAATTTGAACTATATTTGGCTTTTGAATGTTAAAATCTCGTGAACACTGGTTGGTTTTCTTAGTTAATTTGAGCTAATTTGGGTCGAGAAGTTTGATTTCTACTTGTTTGCGGAAAAAAAAGTATGAAATTTGCATTCATTTGATATAGATATGATGACTATTTGAGCTATTTTTAGAGTTCTGATCTGCTCTGTTTTGGTGAAATATGCTTCCTTTCTTAAATGCATATGATGACTTTTCTTGGCTTTTACACATTGAATTATTTGTAGAATTTGTATTAGGTCTATTTGTGGAAACTATTGAAAACGTTGTTTGACATAGACTGAACATAATAATTGCAATTCATGTGCAGAATTTGGTTCTAAATTTGGTGAAAAATAGAGTGATGCACTAAGCAATGGCACTCAAGGTTCCAGCTCCAAAGGCGGCTGAGATTGCCATTAGGTCCATTGGATGTGGATATGATATTGGAATGGATCTTAGGCTGAAATACTGTAAAGGGGATTCAAAAGACCCATGTCTTATTGAGATTGATGAAGACGGACGCCGTGACATTGTTTTGCCTGGTGGTATTTCAATACCCAATGTGTCCAAGTCAATAAAATGTGATAAAGGGGAGCGCACACGGTTCAGGTCCGATGTCCTCTCCTTTCAACAGGTAATAGCGATGCTATTTAATCAGTATTGCTTTTTTCCTGACAAAGTAATTGTTCAAACTAAAAAACCGCATGGACCTGCCTAGTTAGTAGCTGATATTATCAATGTCCATCTATAGTACAATTTGAATTTGTGGGGAGTCAAATCCTGTGGAAGAATATGACAAGTACTAGTCATGTTTTGGATTTGTTACCATTTAAGTTCATTTTTTGGTCTGTCTTCAGAGGCTGCTCTTTCTCAAAATTTTTTTCTTCTTTAATTTTCTACAGATGTCAGAGCAGTTCAACCAGGAAATATCTTTGACTGGAAAAATACCTTCTGGCCTATTCAATTCTATGTTTGAGTTCTCAGGTTGTTGGCAAAAAGATGCCGCCAATACTAAGACGCTTGCTTTTGATGGGGTGTTCATAACCCTCTACTCAGTTGCATTGGAGAAGTCTCAAATGGTGCTACGGGATCATGTCAAGAAAGCAGTCCCATCTACATGGGAACCTGCAGCATTGGCAAGGTGAATTTCTGCGCAAACTTGATATTAGAATTTTTTTGGTGGAGTTCTTAAGTAAACCCTGCATCTAAGGAGGTTTTTTTCTCCTAATCTAACAAATTGAGCTTCAGCCCTTGTTAAAGCTCTCTCCCTCCCTCTGTTTTCCATCTTATCCCATGGTGAATAAACCAATGATAAGTGATTGGATTTTTTTACAATTTTATACTGGTTCAGCATGTATATTCTAAATGATAAATGATGGCATCCCAGGTTTATTGACACTTATGGCACCCATATTATTGTTGGTGTGAAGATGGGAGGGAAGGATGTTATTTACATGAAACAGCAGCATTCATCAAATCTTCAACCTGCTGATATCCAGAAAAGATTGAAAGATGTGGCTGATAAGAGATTTTTAGATGCCAATGGACATTATAGCATGGCGTCTGAGCAAGTTTTCCCAAATGAAAAGGTTTGCAACAGAGCTGTCAATTCTATTCTTCAAATCTGTAGTTTTATACTATGGTAACTCATAATTTTCATTGTTTGGACGAAATGAAATTAATATTCCTAGTGCAATATCCTCCTTTTATAATAGGATACAATCTCCATGAGACACCTGGCTAGCAGGGTCTTATTGTTTGACTAGTTGCAGGTTGTCTTAAGCATGGTGGCTCCAAAGTTTGTTTTGAGGAGAACTTGTCAAAAGGGATAGTTCTCTCTCTCTCTCTCTCTCTCAACATACTAAGTACTAACACTACAATCCAGTGTCACTATGATATTAAATCATTAATAATGAGCTACCAGTTAAATAGTTTCCAGAGAAGATCAAAAGTCTGCTACTGTTTTGAATGTTTAGGTCTTAGACCGGGACTTAAAATTTGTTTTTGTTTTTTTCTTTTCCACTGTTTGATGAGGATGGTCTTATCTTCTAGGTCGTTCAATTTGGTTGACACTCACTGCTTTAAGTGCTTACTTTGGTTAGTAGAGGTTAATTATCCATAAGAAAAAAAAAAAAGAAACTATGCTCTTCTTCTGCATGCTTCTAATCTGCTGCCGCCTACATTGAAAACTTATTATAAGAGAACTATTGGCATAATTTGTTATATCTTCTAAGGTATCTTATCTAATCATTTCTGTTTCAGTCTGAAATCAGGGAGCAGCGGCTAAGGTTTGCACATAACAGTCCATCAAGTTCATATGCACATAAAGAGGTTTGTATTCTTTCTTCTGCTTGTGTTAGTTTACTAGTTAAGGTCCCTTGGTAAAGGCTTAAATCTTTCTCCCATTGATCAATTACTAAAAATTTCAGGATATTATTAGAATTTACAAAAGGAGAGGTGGAAGTGATAATAGAAACCTATCTCATAATGAATGGTTACAAACGGTTCAGTCAGAGCCTGATGTCATCTCAATGTCTTTTATCCCGATTACTTCTCTGTTGAATGGAGTCCCTGGCAGTGGATTTCTGAGCCATGCCATAAATCTATATTTGAGATGTAAGTAAAACTTGTTTTTCTGTCTGTTTACCTAATGCATTTTGGTTTCTGCTACAACTTAAATCAAATTATTGTATTTCATTTATTAATATATGGATCCACTTATTATACTTAGATAGAAGAAGTACGTGTCAGTTTTTTTTTTTTTTTTTTTTTTTTTAAGATATATTCATAATTTTGTTCGATACAGATATCATGAATTCACTTCCCATCATATTGTTATGTAATTCTAAGGCAATCAAACACGAGTTATGAGCTGGTTGAAACCTTTGTTAAATGACCGTAAGATGATACTAAAATCATATGCATGAATAGGATTAGGATGTCATTTTTGTCACTCTTGTTATCATGGATATGCATACCTTAATGTCAGTGCTTAAGTTAAGGGAGAAATTTGGAATAGAATTAATTGATAGCTATTGTGTTTCATTAATTGCATCATGAAACAATGAGAGTAGTTTTTGAGTTCCACTGGTGCTTCTTACTAGGCTCCATTCCTTCACTTGCTTACTGTTACAAATAATATCTATTGATAAGTTATTGCTGTTACAGATAAACCACCAATTGAAGAACTCCACCAATTTTTGGAATTTCAGCTTCCACGACAGTGGGCACCAGTTTTCAGTGAACTTCCTCTTGGTCCGCAACGTAAGCAACAAAGCACTGCATCTTTGCAATTCAGCTTCATGGGGCCCAAGCTTTTTGTGAACACTACCCCGGTAAAGCATTTTCTCACAACGTAAACTTTCTGAATTTTGTTGGATGCACTGGGTGTTTGACCATAAGGTTTAACCCATGTGATGTGTTGAGCAGTTCTTATTGCCCTTTGGCTAGATAAACTTCATAACATATTGATATGCTAATGTTGGGCTATAAATGATCACTACAATTACCTTCAGCATTTGAAATTTAAATATCTTGTGCAGTGATGATTGTATGTCAAAAAGGAAATACCAACATGTAATTGGACAAGATTTAATTATCCATACTAAGATGATGATCAAGGAAATAGCTTCTAGGGAACTCATATTACTTAATCTAAAACTTAGTCTTACTTTAGGTCTCCCAAAGAGAGCAGGACAATTCAACTTTGTGATAGTGTGGATAGAAAGTTGAAAACTGATTTTAGTTATTGCATAATTGAAGCTGAATCCTATTTGACGGAGTAAAATACGGAGCTTTAGCTGATTTTTGGTTGTATACTTTTGTGACAGGTTGACGTGGGTAAGAGGCCAGTGACTGGCCTCCGACTTTATCTAGAAGGTAAAAGGAGCAACCGCTTGGCCATCCACTTGCAGCACCTTTCTTCCCTTCCAAAAGTCTTCCAACTTGTAGATGATCCAAATGGGAACTTCTGCCGAGAATCTTATGACCGTAGATATTATGAGAAAGTATATTGGAAGAACTATTCTCATGTATGCACTGCTCCCGTTGAGTCTGAAGAGGATCTTTCCATAGTAACTGGAGCGCAATTGCAGGTTGAGAATCATGGTTTTAAAAATATACTGTTTTTACGGCTACGCTTCTCAACTGTCTTGGGAGCTATATCTGTTAAGAATCCAGAATGGGATGGATCGCCCCGGTTGGCACCTAAGTCGGGACTGATATCTACACTCATCAGTCATCACTTCACTACAGTTCAGAAGCCACCTCCAAGACCAGCTGATGTGAATATAAATTCTGCGGTTTATCCTGGAGGTCCTCCTGTGCCTGTGCAAGCTCCCAAGCTTTTGAAATTTGTTGATACGGCAGAGATGACAAGAGGGCCCCAAGAAATTCCTGGGTATTGGGTTGTTTCTGGGGCGAAATTAGGCGTTGAGAAGGGAAGGATCTCTCTCCGGGTTAAGTATTCTTTATTGACTGCAATAATACCTGATGAAGAAGAGATAGAAGAGCACTAGCAGATTTTTGTCACCATATATATCACCTTCCTTGTTTTTCCTTGCCTGGAACGGAAACAAATATAAATACGAAAAAGTTACTGAAGATCAGAGAATGCAAAAAATACACATAGAAAATGGTCACATTTACACGGATAGACCTTCATCTGGTGGGTGAAGGGAAGGGAGGGTAAAATAGCTGAGGATATATGATTGGGGTTTGTTGGGGTTGACGGCTGTATCGATTGTATTCATTACAAATTTCATCTTGTAATGTAGTAATTGTATTTCTTCCTTGTTTCCAATATCATTTCGTCGAGTTGCTGTGTGCAATGATCTTTATAGCTTCTCCAAGGCATTCCCTGGTCTTTTTGATGCTCCATTTGGAAGGGCTTTGTTTCCTTTGTATGTAATTTATACCCTTTTCGCGTTTTGTCTGTATATATATGCAACTTGTGTAGAATTAATCTGCTTTGAACTAATTTTTTGAGTTCCTTGCTTCAAATTAAAATATCAAGCAACACAGAATGTTTAGCTAAGGTTTTGCGTAATGAGACTCTTTTGCAAAGAACTCTTAACAACATATTGTCATATTTCTGCCAAAAATGAATGACAGATAGAGTAGAACATTTTCTGTTCTTTTGCTCCATTTTCATTTGATCAAAGTTCGGACTAGCTTGGCATCAGCCACATGGGCTGAAGGTAGAGTGTTCGGATTCTTAGTTTTGGTGATTAAAGTTCGAGTCTAGCAGCCTCAAATACAAAAAAAGTTCGGACTAAGCCTGCTAAAGTGCAGCTAGGCACATCTTCTGCAAAATAGTACTAGTAGTTTCTCAAGCCAGACCAGATCAGCTTCAAGATACCATATATATATTTCATCGGATGACGGAGTATAGAAAGAAGGAAGGGGTTTGGTTGTTTGATAAATATACAAATACAGCCAGGAAAATGCTTTGATTTGAGGTATATTAGTACATTTTTTTTCAAGGAAATACAAAATTATGTTCATGGGAAGGCCAATAAGTGCCTTCCCTTGTGCAAGGCAGGGGGGCTGGTTGAGCAATGTAGGTAGGATGTTGCTCTCCTGGCATCACTACTGAGAAATCTGATGCATATGATGTCGATACCTGCAGCACCAAATTTCAACATACATGCATCAAATTAATTACATTAATCACTATCTCTTTGAATATCTTGTTTTTTTCTAATTATAGAAAGAAATACCAGAAAATAAATGCAGGGTTAAGTTAAAAACTTACCCTTTGTGGATTCCCAAGTTTCTCAACTGATCCAGATCCTAGAGCAGCGTTAGTGACTTGATCAGGTGAAGAAAAAGAAGGGTTTGGTCGAAAAAGGTGTTCGAAAATGGCCATGATTAGAAACATTGATATCAAGATTGCTGTAGCAACAAAGCCAAAAGAAATGGCATTCATGGATGTTCCGAAGCTTTTCCACGGAGTTGGAGTTTCCTTGTCAACTACTGTTTGAGATGGACTTGGATCTGAACTTGTGTATAAATTCCATGGCCTTGATCTTTCACTGCCAAACTCATTCATAGTTGTTTCAGAGAATTTTCCTTATAACAGCAAACTAGTTTGTTTTTTCTGATTTTGAATGATCAAAACATGCTTAAAGCAGACTTAGCTGCATTCATGAGTTGCCATAGTACCTGAAAAGAAATTGAAAAAGGTGTTCATTAATCATTTATATTCGGACATATTTTTCAATCAAATGAACATTAATACAATAGTCACATCCAAATGAAATATGATAAAAATTTGGTGTCATTTTTTGCCAAAAATAACTTAAATCAAATACTAAAGTGAATATTGGATAAGAAGAGATGATGTTGCCAATGACAGCACTATCATAAATCATGAAATCAAATTTTCTGAAGGACATATTCCCTGACAGCAGAAATGCTCAAGAAATGTACAATTTTTACAGAAAAAAAAAGTACAGATATAACAATAGTATTTGATAATAGTTAAAAATGGACAAAGAAAAGGGCTTTTAACTCAATAGTTCATCCACATTTCAAACATTTTGACTAAATTGTTAGCACAGGGAAAAATAGATTAAATTTTCAAGTCTCTGAGAAGGAAAGGAAATTCAGGACCCAAAAGAAAAGAAGAGAAAGAAAAGTAAAGTTCTTTCAGCCATTGTGTGTCAAAAGAAGAAATTGGAAAAATGCAACTTTCAGGCTGCCATGGATTCATGGCCCAAAAACAATCAAATCCCAGTTAAAAATTGCAGAAAGTCTATGATTCATCAACATCAAAAACCAGAGCTCAAAAAACTGAAATTTTTTTTCCTGTTTATCAATGTTGGAATCAAATGCAACTGAACAAATTAAAACCATTAACCCCAATGCAACTTACATCAAGAAAAGGATTACTATAGAATGAGTTTCAATTGAGGTATTTATGCAAGTGAAATGGTATGAGTGGGACTAACCTGTTGTTAAAAGAAGTCATGAATATGAATGAAAGAAAGGCGTTGGATTTTGGTCCTGGGAAGTAGGAAGCAAACGCTATAGCTCTAAATGCCCTGGAAAAACAAGACACCCACACTTCTCAATGAATTATTTATAAAAGAAAGCAGAAACTTAGCTTTATACCCCTCCAATTGAAAATGTAAAGACAAAGTTATATGATAATCCCAGCAGTGTTTCACTTTTCTTTTCATGTCCTTGATGTTACATGATCCTTGATGCCTAACTTAATCAATACTATACCTTGTCTGAAGAAGCAAACCCCTTTAAGAAATCAAAAGCATTGGCCCTTGCTGTCTGGACACCCCAAATTAATTTATATACTAGAAAGAAAGAAAGAAAGAAAAAGAGTAGGCCTATTGGTTTCTTTTTAAAGTTGCTCTTGCTCACTCACTTTTAAAAAATCTGCTCAAATCTACTACTACTTATTACTATGACAAGAATTCTGGTTTTTTCTTTTTTAACAGAGAGAGATGATGATAACAGCAGGTTTTTAATCATTTCTCAACCGCTCCAATAATTATAATTATTCACTGCATTTCAAGGTAAAACTTCAAACAAAATATAATTATTTCCCACTGACTATTTCAGCAAATTTTCACATGAAAGATGATTATAACTATCATTAAGAATTAGTACATAAATATTAAGAGGGAAATTGCACGAGGTAGGCTGTAAAGGGGATAAAGAGTTAATCAAATTTACTTATTACAAAACCTATCTACATATATATATATGATCACCTTGATTAAAGGGTTTAGATATCATTAGTGTCTAACCTAATTCATTTCCCAACATAAACCATTCACATGTAATCATGGGAAAGATGCCAAAATCTTTACATAATCTCCCACTAAATCAAAGGAAGGGGAAAAAAAACCCATAAAGCTGCTAAACCTAAAGCCTGCTACAAGGTTTAAGTATAAAATTTTTGAATAGGCATGTGATCAAAGCAAAATCTACTAGAAAACAATACTTAACAGGATAGCAAGCACAAGAGGGGAGAAAAAATAATAATAATAATGGAATTGAAAAGAATGGGAAAGGAAAGAGAGAAGTGATGTTTGGATACCTTACAGCTATGCAGTACCAGAAATGTCATGATTCAAGAGAAGAAAGAAAAATGGTGTGTGGCAAAAAGGAAAGAGAGCTAGTTTAAAAAAAAAAAAAGGTGATGTAGACCACAATTATTCCTCATATTTTTTCATACTATTTTTCTTTAAAGTAAACCTGGTAAGGTGAGAGATAGATAGGAACCCCATATGCAAGTGACTTTTGTCAGAAACACACTAAAGCAAATAGCTCTATTATTGTTATTTTTTGTAATAAGAATTTCATGTTCTTAACAAATAAAATGGAAGCATCCTTGGCAATCTAAGAAATCTTTGTTTGTTGAACAAGACCAAGATTGCTGTGTTTTTCTTCTCTTTCCCGCGCTCAGAGACAAGGATTTTCCATAAAGCCAAGAATTCATATAACTGTATTCTAGAAAAAGGAAAATGAAGCAATAATTACAGCATATAAATTATGAAAAGGACCCCTTGAGAAAGAAAGAGGCTCTTTTCTTTCTTTTACCTAAGAATGCATTGAGTAAGACTCTTTGTCAACAAGATCATCAAAATGTCTGTGAATGATGTGAAAGCCTATCTAGACCTATATGAAAATTAAATAATTTCCCAAAGTTTCAAATTGAAATTAAGTTATATCAAGTGGTAAAATATGATAAACAAATTTGCTATTTATTTGCATATATACGTAAGAAGAGGAGAGGGTAGTGGGGGACAAATATTCATTCCAAAATAGAAAGAAAATAAACTATGTGCTATGAGAAAAAGAAAGAATCAGCATGTTTTCCTGCCTGGGTTTGTAGATAAAAATTGGATCTCAACTATACATGAAATGTGAATTTATGCTTTTTATTATTCCATTTTGACTAATTAAACAAAACCCATTTCATTATTCATGCATAAAGGTCATTTCAAGAAAAAGATGATTGTTTCCCATTTCCATGTAAGACATTTTTGTAAAAGAGAGATAGGACCCCATGATAGGAAAGCAAGCACACTAAAGCAGATTTTGAAAAATGAAAAACACATAACAGATTTGCCAAGCATATATTTCTCTCCTTTTATCTTTTCTCTTCTTTTTCACAACCAGGTTCCCTTACTCAAGCAACCTTTTCCTTTTCCAACAATTTTACCGAAGAGATCTTCTTTCCTTTGATTTGAGTGAGTCTTGTAAGCAAATACAAATCTCAAAAGCCAAGATTAATAATCCCTTTTTTTTTTTTGCTATTAACAGGCATGTTTATCGATTTACAACTAGTCATGTTAAAGCCAAGTCAATCCACTATGAAAGTAATCTCCCAACAATGATTTATTCTAATTACAAAACTCGAACCCTAAAACATTATTTAAGGGGAATGAGTATGAAACTACTTAATCAAACTAATGCTTTTTGTTTAGACTCTTAGTAGAGCAAGTCTATGATTTCATTTCTTTAATCTTTTACCTACTCATCGCTCTTTGCATTTTTTTTTCTATCTAATTCCTATGGGTTTGGCTCATTCACCCATTTGTTTCCATGTGCCTCCCTCTTTCATTGCGCATGTAGGAATGATGCCTCGGCAGAATCAGATACAGATTCAAAAGATTTATAATGGCTTCATCTGCGTTTTAATTTCCACATCAAATCATGCCGCTAGCTACCTCCCAATAGGATCAATCCATGCTAAAGGGCCAGTTTTACACTCGACGAAATATTCATAACTAAACAAATTCTCATCAGTCATCAGGCTTGAGACAATGCATCAACAAATAATCCGATTCGCAGTGCCTTCAAAATGAATCGAAGAATGGGTTCAGGGAACCACAATGGAGCTTAGTTAAAATTTTGCAAAAACTGACTCGAAAATTTATTTCCTCAATACTTTTCCAAAATACTCCTAAAAAATATATAAATCAGCGTCAAAAAGATTGACATGCTTTTCACACTTCAAATATTGTTTTTTTTTTTTCCGAAATAATTTCTAATTAAATCGAAACAAGATTCAGATGCTCATCAAACCAAATCCTTAAATAATCTAAGGAGGCTGAGATTTGGTTAGATGAATATAGATATTTCAAGGAGTCTTCCTGCCAAAAATCAAGCAAAACTGAGCCGGGGCCCCGGAACACATTTTTACTTTTAAGCCAAAAACCGTGATGTTAGTACACGATTTCGGCTAAAATTTTGCAAAAAGCTGACCCGAAAATTTTTTTCCTCAATTCTTTGCCAAAATACTCCTAAAAAATATATAAATCAGCGCCAAAAAGATTGACATGCTTTTCACACTTCAAATATTGTTTTTCCTTTTTTTCCGAATTAATTTCGAATTAAATCGAAACAAGATTAAGATGCTCATAAAACCAAATCCTTAAATCTAAGGAGACTGAGATTTGGTTAGATGAATATAGATATTTCAAGGAGTCTTTCTGCCAAAAATCAAGCAAAACTGAGCCGGGGCCCCGGAACACATTTTTACTTTTAAGCCAAATACCGTGATGGTTAGTTCACGATTTCGGCTAAAATTTTGCAAAAACTGATCCGAAAATTTTTTCCTCAATTCTTTGCCAAAATACTCCTAAAAAATATATAAATCAGCGCCAAACAGATTGACATGCTTTTCACACTTCAAATAACGTTTTTCCGTTTTTACCGAATTAATTTCCAATTAAATCGAAACAAGATTCAGATGC